>PVJC01009642.1:0-45475 GCA_004026665.1 Murina feae | reverse complement strand
GTGGGAGAACTTCTGTGCTGGAGACACCCTTATGGGGCAAGAGTTGTTTCAGTGGGGCTTTTATGCTCACTGCATCTGCCCCGGGTGTGTTCCTTGAGGATCTGTTTTGTTTAGGTTAGTCCCTCTCTGGCCACTGGGTGGGGCTGGTTCCTGTATCTTTAAGGAGGCGTTGCTGCAGAAGCCTCTGACGCACTTGGGAAGGGCGGGGCCTCGGGGAGTTCGCCGGGCGGGGCGGAGCAAACAGCTATGGCGCTTCTCAGCCCTGCGCTGAGAGACGCCAGGTTTCTGTGTCCCACGATATTTGCTGTAAGCAACGCTGAGAGAAACCCGTTTTGGATTTCCTTCTGATGCTAGTCTCTGGGTGTCTGTGGGACCTCCGAAACTCGTCTGGAGCTGGAGTTCAGAGCCGCTGGGGACTTGTGGCTCTCTCCGTTTTGGAAAAGAACCGCGACCTCCTGTACCAGCCCTTCCCCGAGCCCGTGCGCGCGCCTCCGTACCGCTGTACTTTGCTTCCGCTGCTGCTCTGAGTCTCAGACTCTTCTCTGGTTGTAGGATTTTCACTCAGCCAGCCGTCCTGTGGGTGCGAGTGGTGTCCGTGTGTTCTTTTCATGGTTTTTCTGAAATAGTTGTTCACAGCTGCATATACGGTGTCTACCCTATGCCGCCATCTTGTTTCTCCAAAAAAATATATTTTTATTGATTTCAGAGAGAAACGGGGAGAGAGAAAGAGAGAAACAATGATGAGCGAGAATCATTGATTGGCTGCATTGAGCCCACAACCCAGGCATGTGCCCTTGACTGGAATCAAACCTGGGACCCTAAGTCCTCAGGCTGACACTCTATCCACTGAACCAAACCAGCTAGGGCTGTAGTACATTTTGAAATCAGAAAGTATGAGGCCCCCAATGTGGTTCTCTTTTTTCCTGATGGTTTTACTATTCAGAGTCCCTTGAGACTCCACATGGATTTTAGAATTTTTTTTTTGAATTCTGTCAAAAATGTTGGGTTAAATACATTTTCTGAGAGCACATCTATGGCATGAACCCAAATCTTCCTCTCCCCCAATGTATGACCTGAGCATTTTCTCTTGTTCTGCACCTCACTTGAGGTACCAGAGTAAAGACTTGTTTATTTGCCTACATGTATTTCCTGTGTCTTACCCTATCCAATTTAGAGTGGTAGATGCCAGAGATTAAGTTGGCATCACTTTTGGGGACAGCTACTTCCCTGTTGGGGTTGCTGTCACTCTTTGGAAGTTTTTGCCTTATCCCTGTGTGGCGAGCTCCTAGACCCCATGTCTCCATACCGCAAGATGGCTCGTGGGAAAGTCGCTCACAGCTCATGTAAACATGGTCATCTGGCTAATAATGCGTGTGTGTAGCTGGTAAGAACACAGCTGGAAAACATAAAGATTCAGCCTCTCTCTGCCAACTGGATTTTAATGACCAAACCACAGAGGTTTGGACTACTTAAATAAAAGAGGACAAATGGAAGAAAAATTCAATATCCCTACAAAAAAGAAAAAGAAAAAAACACACCCAACAACCATGTGATTTGTAATCTGCAGGACTGTAAAACCAATGTTGTATTTGGGGGAAAGAAAGTGGAGAAAGTGGAAACATTTCTTGGATATGCACAGCGGACACTCCGTGGAGTTTTAGTATTTGACCCAATAAACCATAGTTTTAAAAATGTGTAGGCAGGGATCTCTCCCTTTTTCCTGTCGGAGGTTTCGTTTGGTTTGATTTTTTTTTTTTTTTTTTTAGCCGTCTTCCAAAAGAAATTCCAACATGTTTCTCTCTCTCGCTCTTTTTTGTGTGTGTGACAATTTTATCATTTCTGACTTAAGCCCGTTGCAAATCTCTTTGAAACAACTAGGCCCTAGGGTGGCGCAGGCAGCTGCCTGAATTCCACGCAAATGTAAAAAGTCTCTTCCGTGGTAAGTGCTATACTTTGCCGTAATAGAATCCAGATGCTTAAACCATTCAAAGATTACCTTTTACAGTGTGAACAGAAGCATGAATGTAAGTGTTATGTTAAAATGCAGTCGGATTCCAATTGTTATTAAGCTTTTCGAGTGTAGCTTCTGAAGAAGAGTCGAAGAGAGGAAGCTTGGGGAAGAAGAGAACTGGAAAAAAATATATATATATATATATATATATATATATATATATATATATATATATATATATATATATATATAAAAGGGCCTGGGAATGTCTTATCACGCAGTCACTGGAGAGGGTCCTAATTAGATTAAGAGCTGCAGAGAACACGCAATTAACGACAAAGAGACCAGGAGGCTCCTTCTGAGACAGGAGCAATCACTCAGCAAGCAGGAGCTAGGTTTCACCTCTCATGTAATTCGAAGGGAATTCCCACCAGCGGGTGAAACTGAGCCCCCCACAATGCAGTCCTCTGTCTGCTACTGTGACTTATCTTCACTTCCCAATGCAGTGATGATGAAAGGGAAGTTCCTATTGTTTCGTCCATGTTGTACATAGAGCACAGGTGAGCTCTCGAAGTCTTCATTTCATTTGATTTATTGTTGGTACACTCTCCGATTTCATAGTCATGTTGACACCAGTGTATGTCAACACCCGACTGTCATGTCAGAAGGAGTGACTCACTCTTTCAGCCACCAAAATGCCCGATGGTTAAACAAAAGGCCAATCCATGGTCTAGGCAACGTGAAAATTTCATGGCACAACCATCCACTTGTGTGTGTGTGTGCTTTGTGTTTTGTGTGTGTGTGGATTTTTTTGCTTTTGGGGCAGTTTTAGGGCAGTGCTTGCAAATTCTTAGTGATCAGCCTGGGAATCGTTGAGCTGATTGCTTTTCTAGGGGGAAAAAAATAGGGGAAATTTTTAGTGTTTTATGTTTTCATCAAAGGACATTTATTACACATCCATACTGTGTGGGAACTTGTTTTGGATATTTCAGAATTGAGAGTTCACATTCGAGTCCAAAGGTGAAGAACCCTAATGAAGGGCAAGCAAGGTGGCCTTCTGAATTGAGAGGTTTCTGCTGAGAATGAAGAAGAACTGAGAAATCTCCTGCTTCTAACAGTTTGTTTCTAAAATCCTCAAATCAGGACAGACCCTCCTCATAGGAAGACAAGTGTGGTTACGTATGGTTGCAAAAGTTCCCTGTCGTAGCTTCTTTAGGTTGGCATTTTACGTTTCTTTATGTGAATAGGACAAAAAGACTTAATCGGATTGAATCTGTGGGAGTCCACAGCCTTCCTGAAGAGAGAGACTTCATATCACTTCCTTCCCCCAGTGTTGGGGGGGTCATACAGTTTCTGATTTTTTTTGGAATGCAGAATTGGGATATTGGGTTGATAAGCAAGTGTGTTAGAGTGACCGGCAGAAACGGGGAGGGAGAGAAAGGTCAAAGTCACCGGAAGCAGGTCCCAGGAGAAAAGGAGCCAGAGCTAGAGGATCAGCTGTCATAGAGGAATGGAGCCCAAGGCACACTGAGAGCAGGGAATTGAGTGAGGGAGACAGAATTCTCAGGGAGCAGAATGGGAGCACCCGGAAATATAGGGAGCTGGAGGACTGGACAGCCTCGTGGATTTTGACAGGAGTTGTTGCGGACAGGTCACTTTGATCTTTTTTATTGTTCTTTAAGAACTTCAGGTCGGGCCCTAACCGGTGTGGCTCAGTGGATAGAGCGTCGGCCTGCGGACTGAAGGGTCCCAGGTTCGATTCTGGTCAAGGGCATGTACCTTGGTTGCGGGCACATCCCCAGTGGGAGGTGTGCAGGAGGCAGCTGATCGATGTTTCTCTCTCCTTGATGTTTCTTAGGCTCTATCCTTCTCCCTTCCTCTCTATAAAAAAACACACAACAAAAACAAACACAAAAAAAACAAAAAAGAAAAACTGCAAGTCAGGACTAAAATCCCTGCTCCTAGCTTGCTCTGTGGAGGGTGTGTGAGTCATCCCTTGCTCAGTCGCGGCCACAAAGGCAACCTTGCCATTGCACATGCTTGTCCTCTGCAAGACCCACCCGTGGTTTTATCTTCCAGGCCGTGGTTGGCTTTCCCTTCAAAGGCAGGCTCAAGCGTCATTTCCTTGGGGTGGTTCACATTGCACATTTCGACCTCAGGCTAAGCAATCCGTTCTCCCGAAGCGCCTTTTAAAATCACCGCCATGATAGTGCTTCTTAAACCCTGGCACATTCTACGTGGGGATACATCTGTCTTCTTTCCGACACCTTAGCTTGATTGAGATTCGTAACCCTGGCACCTCACATGTGCCTTGCATGTTGCGCATGACCAGGGCATGTGGGACGGAACTGAATACATTCAGGGTCAGCCTGCTCTCAGTCAACCCAAATCCTCTACATTGATCTTGATGCAGCAGCCTTCTCACCAGGATTAAAATCTTCTACAGAACTTGAATAAAGAGTGTTCGCATTCTACTCTAGTTTTCTCTTTCATTCCATGCCTAAGGAGACAGGATGCTTATGTGGCAATGGCTAAGGCTAAAGTCGTCTTCTCTTATTGTCTCCATCTCACATGTGTCTGAGTCAGTTATTCGGGAAGGTTATAGAAAAGAAACAAAGAATATTAAAAAAAAATATTGCCCTGTTTTATTCGGTTTTGTGATTAAGGAGAGGTGTGTGCCCACCCTTGCTCAAAGTTAAATGAGCATGCTCAAATCCTCTTGGAGCTTAAGTGGGATGCTAATAAAGGAACAAGGAACACACTCTCTGTTCTTGGTAGGAGACACAGTTGTCTGGTGCCAGGTTTGTGATGGCGAGCTGGTCACTGTAGCCATTGCTACACGAAGGCTGCTTCAGCTTTGATGATGTCGGTCTTTCAGGACTATTACAGTGTGACTTCTACTCACAGTTGCTTCAGTTCTACTCTTTATTTGGATTATTGCAAACCTTGTGTTCGGGACTTCAGCAGACACTGTTGGTGGCCTAGCCAGCAGCCTTAATCCTGTTTTTTTCTTGCTGACAGAACCCTCCAAGCCCTCTGTGGTTTTGCTTGGGTATCTGTCCCCATGCCATGTGACTCAGGAGCACCTGTCTCCAGGTCTAGGAGTCAAGTTAACTTGGGCATGCTAATCATAACTCACTTCTGCAAGGGTCAGAGGTGTAATGATGGCTATGGAGTCACCGGGATCAGGGATTGTCTTCTGGAGGCACCTGGGAACGATTTCCTTTATAACTTAGCAAAGTTATAATAAAAACTAGAGTCCCAGTGCATGAAATTCATGCACTCGTGTGGTGAGTTGGGGGGTGTCCCTCAGCCTGGCCTGTGCCCTCTTGCAGTCCGGGAGCCATCAGGGAATGTCTGACTGGTGACAGACATTGGGAGCGGGCCTCAACTGTCAGTTGGACACCTTTAGCACTGCCACAGAGGCAGAAGAGGCTTCCACCACCACCATTGCGCTTACCAGTCTTGAGTTCGACTTCTGAAGAAGTGGTTCTGCTGTTCAGTAGATTTGCATATTAACCTTTTATTATAATAAAAATGGTAGAAGGAAGAAACTCTCTCTCCATCTTGCAGTGTCTGACTTTGATGTTTGTAACTGCCAAAGAATAAAGCTGACCTGCTGAGGATAAGAGAACAAAAGGGTGGACAGAGTCTACATCAGGGGTCTTCAAACTTTTTAAACAGGGGGCCAGTTCACTGTCCCTCAGATTGTAGGAGGGCCAGACTATAGTTTAAAAAAAAAACAACTATGAACAAATTCCTATGAACACTGCACATATCTTATTTTAAGCAGGACAGGCAGCAGCGGCAAAAACACCCAGCGGGCTGGATAAATGTCCTCGGCGGGCCGCATGTGGCCCGCGGGCCACATAGTTTGAGGATGCCTGGCATCCTTGATATTGTCTCTGAATACCCAGTTATGCAGTCCTAGGGACACTACACCTAGCATGAAATGCTGGGTGAGATGAAGAATAGACTCCACCATCTAAGACAGATAGGCTATTATTTATTTTTTATTTTTTTCTGCCAAAGGTGTTCGAACTAATCTAGAGAGAAGGATGTAGGAGAAGTATAAAGAGACAGTTATCTCAAATGATGAGTTAGAGAGAATACACTCAAAAAGGAAATGATAGAAGAAAAATGGTAGTCACAGATTGAGTAGGTAGTCTTAACTGTTTTTGTCCATCTGAACCTTTGGTCAGACAAATGTTTTTAAGTAAATAAACTACATAGACTCTCCAAAATATATACATTCAAGATGTGTCCCAGATGAAGAATCCTGAAAGGATGCATGACTAAAGATGATACCTAACCATCTTTCTTGTGAAATTAAACTCCCAGAATCGGCATGGCTTACGTACTCAAGCGCAGTGCCCACTTGTTCCATGGCTAAAAAGCAAAAAGTTCAGTCAAAGCCATCATCTTGTGTCTCAACTAATGTTACAGTAAATTCTTAAACTGAATTTACTTATGCTGCTTTCCTGTATCTACATGCTACCAAAGTCATCACAAAATGACAATCATTGTTATTTTATTTTCCCACTTTCTGGAAGTAAAGACATTTACAGTCAGAAGGGTACTACCCTCCATTTACCTGAAGGAGGTATGCAGTTGAGTGTATAATTGGTCCCCAGTATATGTGATGTCTCCTCCCCCATTCATGAGGCCCATCCATATGGGTTCCTTCCCTGGACCATCTCTGGTAAAATAATAGGTCCTGCCCCAATGACATCACGCTTGATTTGGCCAATGGAATATGAACAGAAGTGATATGTACCGCTTCCTAGCTGAGCCTTTAGAGTAAGTATGGTGGTTCTACCATCCTCCTTTTTCCTCTGACATGAGAATGTGATGCACCAGATAGAGGTCACTGCTGTAGTCTGCATCCCAGGATGACACATGGAACGCACATTGGTTCACAGATGGCAGATCTCCTGAACAAGAGCTACACCTTGGTAAGTCACTTAGATTTTAGAGTTATTACCAAAAGAGAACTTAGAACTAAGGAAAACAAGTTGATATGTATGAGGAATCTTTCTGATTTCTCCACAGTTATCCTCTTTCTTGTTTTCATGCAATCTTTATCTCATTTCTGATGCCTTTTAAATGTCAGATTTACTGTTTCTCAAGCTGTGGTGTATAGTAGACATTTAAACATTAGTTGCTGTTTTGCAATATTTTTTTGAGTAGACATTTAAACGTTGTTGTTTGCGATATTTTTTGGTAAGATTTCCTTCCCTCTTGCAGGTGAGTGAGCTGTGCAGCTGTTATCTTTATTACACCAGATAGGAGTGAGGGGGAAGTTGGTTGTAGAGTTAGATAGATCACTCCCACTATAGGACATGATGTAGGCTCAGCCTGAAGCCAAAATGTCTCAGTGTGAGGCCTTTTCAGTTGAAGGATTAACTAACCAGAATTGAGATAAGGCCATCTGAACAATATCAAAAATCTGGGTTAAAATTTAGGATATACTCAATCATCTTGATAGATTGTTTTTTTTATCGTCAACACACCCTACCTTCAGATACCGCAGGTTACAGTTATCATCATGGATGGCCTTCATCATATTGTCTGAGAGCTCAAGGCTTCCCTAGATCACAGCGGAGGCTCCCACAGAAGCCATCAAGGCAAAGATCACAGTTTTCTGCAGATAGAAAGAAACATTTAAGCCAGAACTTCTCCGCTGTCCTGGGAGGTGCTGACCTGATTTCCATTTATCATGGCCACATCTGTGCTTCTCACTTGTTTGATGGCCCTTCTTTCATGACTCAACATGAAAGGAATTTGGGTTTTGTGGAATATTGTCAGGGAAGGAGAAGGGGGGGGGTGTCTGTTCTGGCATCATTCCCAGCTCTAAACTTTGTGGAGGCATCCAGGGAAGAGCTGTTATTAATTGACATTGACAGTCAAATGGAATTGGTCAACTCCTGGTGATCCAAGGCTGTTTATTTAAGTCCCAGGCAACTCAGGTTCTTTTCTTCCTTTCGCTTGGAGCCTTCCCTTCTGCCCTCTTGCTTTTTATTAACATTTCTACCAGGAAAGCAGAAAGTGTATGCCCAGCTTTGTGAAGTAGCTTAGGCAATGAATTAGCATGGAGGAAGCTGAATCATCGGGATTTGAAAATGATCCACACATCTCATGCATGAATTGGCATGAAAATCACGTAAGATGAGATGCAACTGACCTCCTTCCACCTTGTCTAGCTGATGACCTTTGACATCCTTTAAGACAAGATTTCAGGGTCACCTTTCTCTGAATCCTTCCCAGACTCTCAGTCAGTTGATGTATCCTTCTTGGACCCTATGAGGACCTTGCAAATACCTTCATCACTGCCAATCACTTCAGCACTGCCAATTTTCACATATAGGCTATACCAACAAAATAAAAGTAAATCAGTTTTCTGATGCAAACTAGTAGATTGTCCACCAAACACATGGGAAAGAATCCAAATAGGTTGTTTAAACATGTTTTGAACACAGAAGCACATAGTTTAACTGCATTTTCCAACTTCTTACTTGTTTATTGGTTGGAGTGGTTGTGCATAGATACAGCTCAAATAAGCAACTTGACTGCTGGTGCAATTTGTACAATGATACCCTGATTAGCTTAGGGACCTAAAATCAAAGACATATTTCATGTAATTTCAGTACAAATTCATATCTGATGATATGCAAATAGACTCTCTGATTACATTTGTCCATAAAAAAGGAAATAATTACTCTTCTATAAAAGCAGTCATTCTGTTTCTCTTATTTAAATTCCAGTTTGATGGTTTGTTAGTCCAGAAAATATTTATTGAACCTCTCCTCTGTGCCTGGCATATTATGGGGGTTGGATGTTATCAAAGGAAAACAAATGGAAATGAATCACAAAATCAAGATCAGATGGTGATCAGATCTCTAAGACAATGCAAACAGTAAGAAGAGATCAAGAATGGCTGGAGAGCTATGGTTACTTCAGAGCAATTGATCAGGGAAGGGCATAGCCTAAGGAAATCACTTTTCAATTGATTCTCAAAGAAGCTAGGTAGCAGAGGCTAGAGTGCAAAGGTCAAAGGTGGGAAGCAACGTATTAGGGACTTAGAGTTGAGTTATTCAGATGTTCAATGATGTCATTAAGAGCCCAGATCCCTTCAGCATTCAGTCTGTTGTCATTGGCTGGGTCTCCTTGTGGTCACAAGATAAATCAGTAGTTCTGGTCAGGCATCCAATGTGGACACAGCCATGCTTAGCTGAAAAAGAAATCATCTCTTTCCATTTTGTTGGTTTTAAGAGGGATAATTGCCCAAATCCTTCCTTATACTTCCTCTGTGGTTCATTGAATAGAATCGTATCAAATTTTAGGGCCTGAGCCAATGACTGGTCGCAAGACTGGAATTACCACGAGGAGTTTAGAGCAGTCAGGATCCTCCCTAAACTATGTTTAGCTAGATGCTACCTTCACTGAGTAGCATCAGAAAAAAAGAAGACAGAATTCTGGTGACAAAGGAGAAAGGGCAGAGTGGGCGTGATTACATCAAGCTTGCCCTAGCAGGACTGTGTGATTAGAACGAAGTGAGAGAAAGTGTAGGTCAAAGTGAGGTGGGAGATGCAGACAGGGGCCAGCTGTTGTGTGGCCTCTAGGCCTTGATAAGAAGAATAAGCTTTGCTTGTTCTGAGTGAGATGGGAAACCAGTAAATGGGATTAACACAATCAGGTTTGCATTTTTAGAAAGTGTGTATGTGGATTAGCACTGTCTGATACAAACATAGTGTGAGCCACATGGGTAATTTTTGATTTTTAATAGCAGTTACATTAACAAAGGTAAAGAAAAGGGCAAAAATAACTTTTATATATTTTACTAGACCTCTATCCCACAAGTACCACTGCAACCTGTGATCAGCATTCAAATGTATACATTGGCCATCCTGCCAGTTGTGGCAAAATGGATGGACCATGAGGACATTGTGCTAAGAGAAATAAGCTAGACAGAGAAAGACAAGTACTGCATGGAATCACTTATAAATGGAGTCTAACTAAAAAAAAAAAAGAAATTTAAACTCTCAGAAATGGTAGAAAAGTGGTTGCCAGAGGGCTGAGAGTAGAAAAAATTAGGAGATATTGGTAAAGGGTATAAACTTTTAGCTATAAGATGAATAAGGTCTGAAGATCTAATGTAAAATATAGTGACTATATTATATCATTGACATTTGCTAAGGGAGTAGAGCTTAAATGTTCTCACCAAAAATAACAAAAATAAATAATTCCATCTCTGAGGAGATGGATGTTAATTAACTAGATGATGGGAATCCGTTCTCAATGTTTATGTGTATCAAACACCATGATGGACCATTTAAATACCTTACCATTTTATTTATCAATCATACCTCAATAAAGCTGAAAAAACAGGAAATTCTACAGTAAATATATTACGTGCCTTTTTTGTGTGGAGTCTTCAATATCTAGTGAGTACTCGTCATGGTTCCAGTGCTCAATAGCCACGTGGAGACTAGTGGCTACTGTGCTGGAAAGCTCAAGGGTAGACAGTGAATCACGGAGAGGCCAGAGGGGCAGGAGGGAGTAGACAATCCTGGAAACAGTCCTGGGAGGAGACAGAGGTGTCCTGGACGAGGGAGGCATTGATGAATCTGAAGTGAAGTCAGCACCTTCCATTCATCTGTATTTTTGGACAACAAGGCAATTAGGCGCTCTGATCTCTGCCACTTACTGGCTGGGTGATCTTGGACAAATAGCCTCTTGAACACCAGGCTGCTCCTGTGTCAAGTGGGAATAATATAGTGTTGTTCTCCCACGGTTGAGAGAAGGGGATGAGATAATCCATGGAAAGCACTTATCAGAGTTTCTGGAGCAGATTCAACTCTTTAAATCACAGGAACGTGGTGAAAATGAAGAGCGCTAGGACCTCAGAGGATGCAGAGTATTTCTGAGAAAGTTAGCAGCCAAAGAAAGTCACTTGGAGACACAGCCCTGAGGGACGAGTAGACTTGAGACGGGCAGACATGACAGAGGCAGGGCTCCCAGAAGGAGGTCCCGAGGTTGCAAGTGTCCAGGCACAAGTAGGAAACAACAAGTAGTTAGACTGGGACCACATGAAGGTTGAGTATAAGGGAGCGATCAAAGATAATGGCTGGGAAGTACATGGGAGGGAATAATTGGAGTGTCAGCTACAAAGTTAAATTTTATTGTGCAAGTAGTGAGAGACTGTGCTCTATTTTAACCAGACAAGTGACATTAAAGGGATTTTTAATTTTTAGAAAGATCAACCAGTAATCAGGACAGACTAGAGAAAAGAGAGATTAGACTCAAGAGAATCAATTAAGAGGCTATTGTGATTTTCCGGGTAAAAGAATGGGATAGAGAGATGACTGGAGAAATATGCCAGAGAAATATGTTAATGTTGCCTTGGTTTTTAGTCCTTGGTCCAAACTCTGTAGCCCTCCAATTCTGCCTGTACAACACCAACTTCATTGTTTGCAAAAGAGAGAGGCTATACAGAACAAGAGCCCAACCACATCTGAAGCAAGTATTAAATATGTGGGCAAAAGTGATTTAAAAATAAGATTTATCTGGTTCTGTTGTGAAGTCAGTTCATCCCAATCAGTGAATCTTCCAGGTCACTCACACTTTTCCATTAGAACACCAAATACTTTCCATTTTAAATTTATTGCAGTCGGCAGCGTGTCTAGTTTAATATGGCGTGTAGCAATTGGCTAGGAAGTGAGTTGCATGAGGAACCTGTGTGGGTGTGACTTATTTGAATAGAAGGAGCAAGGGACCCGGATTAGAGTATACACTTTTCTCACTATGTGACCTTGGACAGGTCACAAAAGCTCTGCAGGTCCTCTTCCTACTACAACATTCTATGAATCTAACAAAACAGAAGAGAGAGGAGTTGCAAGGGGATTAACGGTCCATTTTGGTTTCCCTGCGGGTGTTACTGGTTTGAGAAAAGCCTCCAAAAGAGAGGGACAGAGCCCGCATGCTGATCTCTCTAAACGAAGGAGAGATTAAGTGTTTTTAGGAAGGTATGATTTCCTTCTCAGAAAGATAGAAAGTGACACCCAAAGGCTGCCTTTGCCAAAAGAGAACGCTTTCAAAACCAAAGATCCTCGCCAAGCTCAATCCCTCTTAAGATCCCAGTTCTCTCTTTCCATCCCTGTTGTCATGAATAACGGGCACCATAATTTCCCCTTAATAACACCTTCCTCCTGGAGCCACTGCGTGTTACCATTGGATAAGCATCTTTCGCCGTTTCTGAGAAACGGGGATTTACCGGGAAAGCTCCTTGGACTTCTCCGACATCAAACCAGCCGTCGCTGTGCCTGTGTCTTGCAAGAAAGTTGCTGAGTGTGAAGATCCCCAAAGCCCGGATAGAAAAGCTCGGAAGAAAGTGCCCCGTTAAGCACATTCCTGCTTTGTCTGAGCTCCCAACGAGGAGAAATAACCTGACATGTGCAGCAGACCGGAGGGCCGAAGATGCACATGCTCAGACGGCTGGTTGCAAAGAAAGGTCAGCTTAGCCTTTGCTGGTGTGGCTCAGTGGATAGAGCGTCGGCCTGTGGACTAAAGGGTCCCAGGTTTCTGGTTTTTTTCTTTTAATATATTTCCTTGATTTTTTTACAGAGAGGAAGAGAGAGGGATAGAGAGTTAGAAACATCAATGAGAGGGAAACATCGATCAGCTGCCTCCTGCATACTCCTCACTGGGGATGTGCCCTCAACCAGGGTACATGCCCTTGACCGGAATCGAACCTGGGACCCCTGAATCCGCGGGCTGACGCTCTATCCACTGAGCCAAACTGGTTAGGGCACGGGTCCCAGGTTTGATTCTGGTCTAGGGCACATGCCTGGGTTGCAGGCTTGATCCCCAATAGGGGGCGTGCAGGGGGAAGCCAATCAATGATTCTCTCTCATCACTGATGTTTCTGTCTCTCTATCCCTTCCTCTCTGAAATCAATAAAAATACATTAAAAAAAAAAAAAAGGTCAGCTTAAAAATCTCTCCCCAGTTAGGCTTTTGCCATGCAAAGCTCTTCTGGGTTACAGCCCGTTATCCGCTGGGTTTTCTTGGAATTTCTTACACATGGAGGGACAGGATGAGGGTCTTGACCGGATTTTCCAAAGTTACTGTTTTGCGTTGTGTTCTATGCCGGGAAAATTGTAATTGATGCGAGTAAGACCCTGAGCAAATGGGGATGCTGACTCCTACAGGGATGCTGTAGGTACCCACACACACTCTGAAACCAGAAGCCATGCCCAGTGCCAGGCCTGTGGCCTCTCCACAACCAGCCCTTTCATGTCCTGGGCGTGGAGGCTGACATAAAGCCGCCTTTGACTGCCACACCACGCAAAGGATGGTTTGGATCCCAGGTGCGTTGGCCAATAGAACATGTGGACTTGCATTTTTGCTTTACAATCAGTTTATATCCCTTCAGTGACATTTTCATGACTTGTGTGTCTGTCTGTTGATCCCCCCCCCCCCCCCCCGTAAGTACAAGGGATGTTATTTGCTACGCACCTCTTGTTTATGTTAGGAAACTGGATCATTAAATCCACATCCCACCTTCTCGCAAATTGACCTTCAAGTATAAAACGAGGTGAGGGCTGTTTTTTTGAAGAAGAAAGGAGAGCTTTGTGAAGGACCTTGGGAGTGAATTTCACAGTATCTGCTTCTGTTCTCTCCATTGTTCTCAAGAAAACTGCTCGTTTATCTCCAAAGGCATGTTTTTTTTTTAATGCTTCCAGTGAGTTCAGTCTCCCAAATAATGAGGCTGATGTAACTCGGGGAATAGCCAACAGGGGATACATCCCTGATGTAAGAAAACACAGTTGGCTTTGTAGATCCTTTAAGAGTTTAAGACTGAGATGCTTGGCGGTACTGGCTGTGCTGCCGAAGTAAGCAAAATGCTTGAAATGATCTAGAGACACCCACAGCATGATTGCAATTAGCCAGCAGTGCCGATGGCAGCCCAGCAGATCTCTTCATGGTGTTCGGAGTGAGTTGAATTGCCAAGAGTTTGGTTTGCCTTTTTGGTTTTCTGAAGTATGAAGTCAGATTCCCCCAGCGGGCAAATCCCTCACGTTTGCGGACTTCCACCAGTCCGTCGTGTTGTCTGAGCCTTGACCTTGAGTCCCGCCTTCGTTTGCTGCCACTGACGATTAGCCTTCACCAAGAAACATCCTCATTTTGTAACGACTGGGAAGGCCCAGCATGGTCCCTCCTGGCACAGCTGCCTGTCTGGCTGGTAAGCTCGGTAAGCAGCCACCTCTCACCAACCAGGAGCTGAAGGGAGACACCCAGATGGATGACTGACCACATGGCACACAGCACTGAGGATGTGCTTGTTAATGACCATGTTCGTCTGAGCACCTGAAACATGCTATATCACAGCTACTATTTTGCAGTAAAGATCTACTGGGCTGCATCTTGCTTTCTGTCTGGTAGATTATTTCATTCCCTGCCTGTCTGCATATGCAGGTAGAATTAATAAGAGGCTGTTTTAAAAATTAACACTGCCAGCGTGGCTCACTGGTTGAGTGTCAGCCTATGAACCAGGAGGTCATGGTCCGATTCCCTGTCAGGGCACACGCCCAGGTGGAGGGCTCGATCCAGTAGCGGGTGTGCAGAGGCACCCTGCCAATGATTCTTTCTCATCATTGATATTTCTATCTCTCTCTCCCTCTCCCTTCTTCTCTGAAATCATAAAAAACACCACACACACAAAAACAAATGTAATTTTTGATGGTAAATAATATAATGTTTCAAGACCCAGAAGAGCCTCTTAATTCAGTGTCAACATTTTTCCAGGTGACTAATGTATAATTTAACAAAATTATATATAGGTAAAAAAAAATCCATTCAAAGTATAATCCTAGCTTTAAAGGTTCTGCTTGCTAATTTCATTCTCTCAGTCATATCTTGGTCTGTTTTTATTGGGTGATGTTTCTCCTGTTTATGGGTCATATTTTCCTATTTCTTCACATGTTTTATTAGCTGTCAGATAAAGTGATTTTGTGTTGTTGACAGTGTGGATTTTGTTTTCCTTTTTTTTTTTTTTTTTAAAAAAAGGAGTGTTGACTATTGTTTTGGCAAGAAGTTAAGTCACTTGGTTGTGGGGGAGGGAGGGCAGTGTATCCTTTTGATGCGTATTTTCGAGCTTTGTTTGGGTGTATCTAGTATGGCTTTTACTCTAGAACTAGTTTAGCTTACACTGAGGCAGGATCTTGGCGGCATTCCTACCAAATGCCTTCAGTGTTCAATAAGGTACCTCTACTCCAGTTAGTCAGAACACGAAAGCTTCCCAGCGCTGTGTGGATTTCGGAAACTCTTCCTCTGCTTAGCCACCTCCTACCTGCTCCGCACAGCCCAGGGCTTCAGCCCCTCTGAACCTCATCTCTGTCTCCTCAGCTCAGGGAGACCACAGTGATCTGCCTTGCCCGCCCCTCCCCCACCCCCTTCCTGTTTTAGGATCTAATAAAGACTCCAGGCAAAAGTCTGGAGTAATAGGCTCATATCCCGTGTATCACTTCTCTTAAGACTATATCCTTGTACTGACAGCTTTTCAATGTCTTACAACTGTTGTTTGGTCCAATTTTCTAGTTGCTTAGAGCAGGAGGGTTATTAGTTGGCACCCATTGCCCTATCATAATTGGAAGCAAAAGTCAACATTTAGGGTTTTTTTGCAAAATATATTTTTACTGATTTCAGGGAGGAAGAGAGAGGCAGGGAGAGACAGAGGCATCAGTGATGAGAATCATTGATTGGCTGCCTCCTGCATGCCTCACACTGGGGATCAAGCCCACAACCTGGGCATGTGCCCTGACCGGGATTTGAACTGTGACCTCCTGATTCATAGATCGACACTTAACCACTGAGCCACACTGGACCGAAAACATTGAGTTTTGATACTGAATGAACTAGGAACAATTGAATGCTTTTGATAAAATCAGTGACAGGCTAGAGATTGCATTTGAGATGGATCCGTATTGAGAAAGATTACTTACATGCCAATCAAAGTAGAATAAGGAAAGCCATTTAGAGAGAGGTAATCAAACAGGGTGGGTGGAGCCTAATTTGCTAATGGTGATGACAATGCACATGTGGATACAGACAGGAGAACATGTCTCTAGGGTTAGCATAAGGCAGGGACTGGGCTAGGGAGGGATATCTTGCATGAACACGCCATGAAGTTTTACTGAGCACCTACTGTGTCCTAAATGCTCTTCATATCTCACCTATGGATTCCTCAGAATAACCCTGGCGATATTATAATTCCCAATTTATAGGTGAACAGACTGAGGCTCAAAGAGATGAAGTAACTGGGATACGTCAACTCAACCGGGAAGGACAGCACCAGCCTTCTGCCTCAGGCCTGGTTGTCTGCCCTCAGATTCCAAGCGCTTTTCTGAGTCATCCTTCCTCTATACCATGAGACAGGTATAGCCCTTAGAAGGTAGCTTTATATTAATGGGGAAATATGAGCAAAATTATGGTGATAAAGCCTCAAATGCTCTACCCAAGTAGAATGAGAAGGTGCAAATCCTGAAATCTAAGTTCCACCCAAATGGAATTTCCAGGTGACTCTGCCGTCTATGTGAGCCCTAGGTTCATTATACGCAGATAATGTGGCTTAACTCCATGTACCAGATAATGTCCGTTTGCCAATGGCACACTCATAGGAGATGCTTCTAAGGTTTGCTTATTCAGTTCCCTAACTAACTGCTTGCTTAATCAGCTCGACGATCTGTGCTATTACTAAGCGTTCTTAGTCTATCAAAACCATCTTCTGTTTTTGTTTTTAGAAGCCCCAGAATGACTTTGGGAATAAAAGCGAAAATAGATCGGCTATTTCGCCAGACTCAGCAACAATTTTTTGATATGTCTGTATTTCTTTATAAGAACACGAACCATCAAAGGAAGGGATAGGCTGGGGTTAAAATGACCAGCACGGCCTTCTCTGTGAAGCCATTGGTTATGATCAGGCATAAACCAGTAGCCTTATTGTTTCAACCCTGGACCAGTAATTAATTGATCCTCACCAGTGTGATACTCTGTAAAGACGGACTTGTCTCAGTGACTGCGTTGCCCTCTCCCCTCTGTTATCCCCGTTCCTTTGTTCTTTTCTTTGACATCACTGGTGGTGCTGGGTCAGAATGGGCCTCCTCACCCCAACCGTGAGCTACCGACGCTAAGTTCTTTCGACAGCTGGAGAGCTGCAAACGGAAGGTCCTGAGAGAAAATGTGTATGTGCGCGCGAGGCTGTCTATTACATATGTCCTGTCTGATCTCATCACTGTCAACTGCGGGGTCTGAGAGCATTAACAAGAGGCCTTTGTAACTGGATAACAGAACAGATCACTGGCTGTGGCATTCCAGAACTTGCATTCCCAGTGCACAGGGAATACCTCGAGGGCCTAAGCAGTGGGCACACTGGAGGGTGAAGGAGGCTCCCGATTGCTTTCTTTCCTACTTATGCTTTGCTGTGACATTGCTGAGCAAGATAAACAAAGAGCCCTAACCGGTTTGGCTCAGTGGATGGAGTATTGGCCTGAGGAGTCAAAGGTCCCAAGTTCGATTCCGGTCAAGGGCATGTACCTTGGTTGTGGGCACATCCCTAGTGGGGAGTGTGCAGGAGGCAGCTGATCGATGTTTCTCTCTCATCAATGTTTCTAACTCCCTATCCCTCTCCCTTCCTCTCTATAAAACGTCAATAAAATATATTTATTTAAAAAAAAAAGATAAAGACCTCGGAAAACGGCCCCTGACCCACTGGGCTCTTCACCCTCTTGAAGAAGTCCTGCCAGGAGTCAGTTTCCACAGCAAATGCCAGAGGATGGGGTCAGGCTCATCCCTTTCACCTCACTTAGCTGCGCTGCAGATGTTACTCATATTCACCACAGCGTCCAGCCCTTTGACAAAAGCTGCAGAGTTCCTTGGCTCAGGAAAAACCATGTGTCATCGAGTTCCCTGGGTTAAGTGCATGCTACTTGGGAAAGCATTTCCTTTGGTCTATTTGCTTGATGAGACATTTGGAGACCTCCAACATCTGCGTTTTTGGTCGCAGCCCGCCTTTCCCTGCCCCACTGTGGCCAGATGCCCTGCTCTTGGCGCTGCATCAGACTTCAAGGTGCTTGCTCCCTCTGCTCGACTCTCTGCTCCACTATCTCTTGGCGACTCCCAACATTTCCTTGTGTCCAGTGGAATGTTGACATTCTCTACCCAGAGTGCAGAATGCTGGGAGCGAAGGGAAGGAGGCCCTGCAGCTTCACACGGTTTTATTATTTTCTGGCCTCGCTCTTGATCCCAAAGCCTGGAGATTGATTCCAAATGTGCCCCTGCAGCCAATCCCATCATTACACGGATATTAGGCCCTGCAACCCAGCATCGTGGCTTCGGCATCTCCGGGCCTCGTGAGACCGTGTGTGGGTTGAGTTTTGACATTGAGAAAAAAAAAAATAACAACCTTGTTGAACTGATTGAAAACATACCCAGTGTGGCAGCGTTTGCATGTGGCTCTCGGCCTGTGGCTTCATCAATTTGAAGAGAAAACATCCGCGACGGATGCTACTAAAATTGCTTTAAAAAGAGAGACCTCTTTTAATTCCTCCACAGCAGGTAGAAGCTATCTCTGTCCACATGTACTAGTCTGCAGGGTCGTCAGCTTGCATGTACACACTCGGCTATTGGAAACCCCTCTGTTTTTAATGTGGAGTAGAACCCCATTCTTACTGTAGTCTTGGGGGTCATGACATTGAAGGCCTCCTGGGCTAATGTCATGACCAACTGTATTTTCCCCCCGGATGACCTACGTGTGGTGTAAATGAAATGGAGGTGTTTCTAAGAGCATGTTACCCCACCTGTTTTTAGAGATGAAAGCAAAACAAACCTTCCCAGTGAAAGGTTTGAAGAAAAATAAGAAGAAGAATAAGATTGTGTGTGGAGGGCTTTTCCTAGGTCATGTATGGAAGGTTTGAGAGATACCACTTGAACTTCCTCAGGTACTTGTCATGCTGCCCCCTCCTACATTCTATCTATCAATCTATCTATCTATCTATCTATCTATCTATCTATCTATCTATCTACCTACCTACCTACCTACCTACCTACCTATCATCTATCTTTTTCTCTCTCTCTCCTTCACTGATGTTGTCATCTTTCAGGACCTAACCCTAACAATCACAGAAAGAGCTTAGCTGATCCTGTTTTGTGCTTCATTAACATTGTGTTCACGCTTCTTTTACACCATCGTCATTGCCCATGTGTCTGTCTGTCTCCTTGTATTAACGGTTTTGTGAAGCCAGGGATCACATCTTACTGTGTTATCTACTCCTAGCTTAGCTTCGAACACATAGCAGATTTTCAGTAAGCACTGAACTGAATGAACTATAAAACTACAACCATTCTAAGAACAAGTTCTTGGAAACACTTTCAGGAGAACTAGGATCACTACTGGGGTGCTGTCAAGGTCAATTTGTGTGTGTGTGTGTGTGTGTGTCTTCAGCGTAATGGTAATGAGATAGGCAGGCCTCTTTGAAGCTTGGTACAGCCTTAGGCAAGTCCACTTAACCTCTTCACAGACCAGTTTTCTCATTCATAAAATATTACCTAACAAATCATTGTGAGGTTAAAATGAAATAACTCACATAAATAATTTACACAGTAGCATTCAATAGTAGCTGAGGTGGTACTAGCAGAAGTTGATCTTGTGTTTAGAGATGCTGCTCTTGTGTCATCACCAGGGTCTGAGAATTCCACAGAGTGAGGATGTTGGTTTTTTTTTTATTTTTATTCCCAGCTGTTAGAGACAGTGCCTAGGAAGGGCCTGGCATAGCAGGACCTTAGTGACTATTTGCTGGCTAAATAGGTGACTACAGGTTCTTTGTCCAAGGGTAGTAATAGGTTGTCACCTTCACATACACCCTCTGGCTCTTCTGAACATCAGTAGGATAGCTGCCTGGCTGGATGCTTCCCACAATGCCATGTATTGTGCAGTGACCAAAGCAAATGGTTTCATTACATGAAATTTTTGGCCCCTTGACCTGACTAGTAAGGTGATAGCAGTACTCCAGAAGCATGAGATGGAGTAGGGAGGGGATTTTTTTAAAAAGAAGGTGGTGCCCTAGCTGGTTTGGCTCAGTGGATAGAGCATCGGCCTATGGACTGAAGGGTCCCAGGTTCGATTCCGGTCAAGAGCACAAGCCTAGGTTATGGCTTGAATCCCAGTAGGGGGTGTGCAGGAGGCAGCGGATTAATGATGCTCTCTCATCATTGATGTTTCCATCTCTCTCCCTCTTCCTTCCTCTCTAAAATCAATAAAAATATATTTTAAAATAATAATTAAAATTTTTTTTTCTAAAAAAAGAAAAAAAAGAAAAGAAGGTGGCGAGAGGCATGTTCTTTCTGGAAAACCTTTCAGACCTGGAAGAAAACCATGTGTTGCAGTGACCCTGGGGAAGCAAAGGAAGATGCTAAATGACCTCCTTTCAACACTCACAACCCACGAAGGGAATTTACAGACCCAGGCGAACTGACCCCCAACCACTACATGGCTTGCTGCCCTTCCCCGACGGGGGCCAATCTTCTCGCTTCCATCTCTGTGGCAGTTGCTTCCAAACCCATCCTGCCCCCATTCCTCTGCTGTGGGAAAGTGCCCCCGGCCCATGGCCTCCAGGTTGTGGCTGGCACCGTGCAGGTGGCATGTACCTGACTTGTAGGTAAAGGCAACAGCTGGGCAACACGCACAGCGTGAGCAGCGCCAAGTTGGTTTTCTGGATGGGCCTCCTGGGTGAAGTTTGACCTTTGACCTTTGACCTTCCCCTCTTTGCTGACAGGGCCAGTTTAACAGTGGTCACGCCGGATCACAGGAAGCACATATTTGCTACAAAGTCTCTTGGGAGACCCACAGGGACCTCTGATGAGCAATAATCCAGATTTATTTCCTTTTTTTTCCCTTGGGGATAAGAGTACTTCTCTGCCAAAGGACATATTTTAGGATTTTCTTCTGGCTGCTCTGGAAGGATTATTTTTTTAAATTTTTAAATTTTTATTTTTTTTTGCTGTGCATCAAGGGGAAGTTGGGCCCTTTTGTTTGCAAAATAAAAAAAGGAAGGGGGGAAAATACAGCATGCACCTAATTAACCTGCCTCCTCCAGGGAACTAGGCTGTGAGAGGAATGTTTAATCCATTAATGTCTCCATGGGGGTGGCAGGACATCTGAGAGGACACAGTAATGGGTTCTTTGAATCATTCGTAGCCACACCTCTTGTTTAGAAAAAAAATCAATTATGCTGTGCAAATAGTTTGTGAATCGCAACATCTCTTGGCAGCCAGACCTTCTTTTTCATTGTCAATACGAGGGAAAACAAAAGCTGGCAGATTCCTGGGGGTGGGGGTTTTGGTCAGCTCCCCTGAGGAGCAAAGGTGGGGTCCATGGCCTGGTCTTGGGGCCAGGCCCTGGGGATGGTGGAAGCACCAGGATCTGTTCTGACCCTTTACAGATGCCAGGGACCACGAGTGGAGTAGCAAGGATGCTGACCTGAACCGGATTTTGTTTTGTGTTCAGCAAATGCCAAAAAAGGGAGTGAATCGAAAGGTCTGGGTATCCAAGCTTGCCAGAAATAGGGAGGAGAGAAAGGAAGAAGTAGGAGCAAAGTCTAATACTGAGAGAGATTTGTGGAAAATCATAGTGTAGAAGAATGAAAACGATGAGGTCAATTTCAGCGTGAATGAAATATATAAAGGAAGGCAAGAGAGAGGGAAAGTGATGAACAAGGAGCAAAATTAAAGTATCACCTGGGCGTTTTCTGTAGTTTCAGAACATGGTAGCTAAAATCAATAAAACTTACCAAACTGGCCCCGGGCCAGTTCGGCTCAGTGGATAGAGCAGCAGCCAGCAGACCAAAGGGTCCCAGGTTTCATTCAGGTCCAGGGCACGTACCTGAGTTGCAGGCCCCTCCCTGGCCCAGGCCCTGGTTGGGCTCATGCAGGAGGCAACCAATTGCTGTGTTTCTCTCACATCGATGTGTCTTTCCCTCTCTCTTCTACTCTCTCTAAAAATCAATGGGAAAATATCCTTGGGTGAGGTTTAACAGCAACAACAAAACTTAGCACACACATCGCCCTAGCTGGTTTGGCTCAGTGGATAGAGCATCGGCCTGCGGACTCAAGGGTCCCAGGTTCGATTCCAGCCAAGGGCATGTACCTTGGTTGCGGGCACATCCCCAGTGGGGAGTGTGCAAGAGGCAGCTGATCGATGTTTGTCTCTCATTGATGTTTCTAACTCTCTATCCCTCTCCCTTCCTCTCTGTAAAAAAATCAATAAAATATATTTAAAAAAAAAAACAAAAAACTTAGCACACGGTAAGCCCCTGATGTTTGCTAAAATATGTCCCCAGCTGCTTCCTTTCCCAGGCCCACTCCACTCTCTGCCCCGGCCTCACCCGGTTGCTCTGCTTCCCTTGTCACCAGGCACTTTGAGTTTGAAATCCTGGGGCTGCAGCTTCTAGTCCACCTTTAGTTTCCAATCTACAGCCTCTCTTTCTGGCCTCGTGTGACTGCCAGCCTCGGTGAACCGAGGTCACATGATACACATTAATCTCCGAATTCCTCCCGTTGCCTGCTTCCCCCCATTCCTGGGTCCCCTAGGGCTATCCTAGAGGGTTGGGGTCCAACAAGAGGTCTCTCTCTGATGTCAGCCTTATCATTTCTTAATCACTTCTTGTTTTCATGTTTGTGGATCACGTGGTGCTCAGCACCAAACCTTCCTAGACCCTCTATTTTTGTTTTTAGTTTTTAATGTTTTTATTGATTTCAGAGAAAGGAAGGGAAGGAGGGAGGGGGAGAGAGAGAGAGAGAGAGAAACATCTAATCTAATAAAAGTAATATGCAAATTAACCATCACTCTGAGACACCTAAGCTATGCCCACCAGCCAAACCACGCCCACCAGCCAATCAGAGTGGCTGTATGCAAATTAACCCAACCAAGATGGCCGCTGACAGCCACAGAGCTTGAGCAAACAGGAGGCTTCGTTGCCTGACTAGGCCTCCTCTCAAGACAACATAGTTTCAATTATACAAGACAAATAAACCCCAGAAACCGATTCCAGCCAGCCTCGCTGGGATGTTGGGTCAATGGGAGCTGTGGGCAGCTTGAAAATGGCCCTCAGCCCCTCACCGAGGCTGACCACACCCCCACTGGGTGAGGGTCCCTACAGGGGGGCTTGGCCAGCCTGAAAATAGCCATCAGCCCCTCACCCAGGCTAACCAGGCATGCCAGCAGGTGGGCATCCCCCGAGGGGGCCCAGACTGTGAGAGGGCACAGGCTGGGCTGAGGGACCCCTCGAGTGCACAAATTTTTGTGCACCAGGACCCTAGCCAATGATAAAAGATAATTATCAGCTGCTTCCTGCATGCCCCTTACTGTGGATCGAGCCCACAACCCCGGGGCACATGCTCTGACTGGGAATCAAACCCTGATCTCCTGGTTCATAGGTCAAATCTGAACCACTGAGCCACACCAACTGGGCACTAGACCCCCATTTTTGCCCAGCCCTGTGTTTTAGACTTTGCTCACCACCCCAGCACCCTAGCTCCCTGGACCCAGAGTCCAGGGAAACTGACAAATGTAGACCAGGATGACTAACCTTCATGATGATAAAGGAGAGTAAACATGTGATGTGGGAGAACAAAGACAGGGGCAGTGTTGTCACAAAGGGGCCACCATTGCTTTTGAAGTCTCTGTCCTTTCAATGTTGTGCTCCATTTCCTGTTCTCTTGTGTCCTGCTGAGCAGGCGTGACCATCCTGTGCGGAAGGAAGGATGCAGAGATAGGGCAGGTGAAGGCAAATGAATGGGGCTGCTCTCTATTCCATCCCACCTGGTCCCCCTCCTAACCTAGGAGGGCTCACCTAGTACAGGACATCAAGCTAGTCTCTGGGGGGGTTCTCATTTAAACTTACATTCAGGGTAAATATGGGTTGGATTTCCATGGATAGCAGATGTTAAGGACAGGTCATCTCAGGAAAAAGGTGCAGTAGTAAGAGACACAGAGGGGGAAAGGGTGTACTGTGAAGAACGCAGTGGGCTTGGAAATAAAGGATTTTTCAGAATCGGGTCAAAGGATGGATCCACTGAGTTTGTTAATCAATTCCTCAGGGCAGGTAGCATAGGAGTCCAGGAGGATGCCAGGGATTTTATTCTGGAAGCTAACTTGACGTTAGGAGGTCTGGCAGAGTCAGGAGGAGACTTGGTGGAGAAAAACAGGATGAATTCGGTCGTAGACGGAGAGGTGAAGATTAGGATGGGACACTGAGGTGATGGGAACCTGGGACTGATGCTGAGAAGATGTGAAGGCTGGGCAGTGGTCCTGTTTAAAGCCGGAACAGAAAGGATTCTGACCGAGGACATTGGAAAAAAAGGTGAAGTTTAAAAGGATAAACACTGGGGGAAGACACCAATTAGTGTCTTAAGAGAAGAGGGCACACAGCTAGTAGAGGGAAGAGGGATGAAGGCGGGAAGAGAAGACGGTCCAGAGTAGTGTCATTCCACAGAAGTCAGAGGGGGAACCACTTTAGAAGGTGAGGCCATTGACAGTTCCCAGGACTATGAAGAGGTAACACTGGATGTAGATGGAGAAAAAAACCAAGGGTTTAGTTGGGAAGACCAGCTGGGGTGGGATCACTCATGAGTACAAAGTGCTGTTTGAAGTTTGAAAATTAGGAGAAGGAGAATGATGGGTGCATATTTGGAGGGGGTCGCAGATCTCAAGAAAAACTGCTTGAGACTGACGTGAGCAAATTGTCTTAAAAAATATATTTTTGTTAATTTCAGAAAGGAAGGGAGAGGGGAATAGAGATAAAAACATCAGTGATGAGAGAGAATCATTGATCAGCTGCCTCCTGCACGCCCCCTACAGGGGATTGAGCCCACAACACAGGTACCTGCCCTTGACCGGAATCAAACCCGAGACCTTTCAGTCCATAAGCTGACTCTCTACTAATAGCCAAACCAGCTAGGACTTACTGGAGCAAGTAGAGGAGAAGTTTTCTGCAGGAAGAGAGAATTTAAGAGGCTGGAGAATTTTCAGAGAATCACTGATAAAGGAGAAGCCGAGAAAGTCCGAGTGTGGATGGAAGCAGAATGACTCATGGAGATGGAGTTGGCGTTAGAAAACGAGAGTGATCCGTTTCCGTTGTGGAAGGAAGAGGGAATGGCTAAGTAATGGGTAGAGTTATGTTGAGAAAAAGGCCAGAGAGAAGGGAGATGAGGAAGCTCTACCAACAGGAGGGAAATGAAGTTTAAGATGATCCATTCTTGATATTCAGACCCAAAGGGAAGAATGAAACCTATTAAATAGCCCCAGAATTGTTAACTAGAAGAAAGCTGTGGGGTCAGCGGTGATTGGTGACTGGTTTAAGAAAAAAAAAATCGCGTCGAAGTACATTGGAACGTATATGATGTAGGCAGAAGGCATTTTTAAACAAAAAGCATTAAAAATAGCCCTGTTATTTCCCCCCTGCCTGACCTTAATTTAAAATTTTGCTTCAACAAGACATTCTAGGAGGATGGAAAATCTTTCTTACAGAGAAATCGTCAAGGTTCAGATTTCAGTCAACTTTTTATTGCAGTGGCTTATGAATCCACTTAATTTGGATTTTGTCTTAAAATAAATTTGATTCATTTTTATTATAAATTTGACATAAATCTAAAGCGAACGGCTTGTCAGTCATGCTCAGGCCTATAAAAACAGGCTTGTAAGTTCACCTAGCAGAAGAAAAAAAACAAAAGGAATGATAAGTGTATTCTTTAACAATGGTTCTTTGTGAGCTTTGTTTTCATTAGATTTTTAATAATAAAAAGGCCACTTGGTTCAGGACAGCGAGGTATAATAAATGCAGCACATTAAAACAGAATAAAACATACATCACACAGCTGTCTAGTGCTGAATCTGACAATTCATCAAGTTGACCCAAAATAATAAACCTTACTTTGAGGAAAAAAAGAAAAGAAAATTGAACCCTCTTTGAAAAGAGAGTCATGTTTAGGGGACACCCCACGTCAGTGCCATCCAGGGAGGAAGAAAGTTTGCAAAAGGTCAAAGTTGAAGGAATTTCTGAGTGGGCGCACATCTCAAGGATGTGTATTCTAGAACTAGCATATATATAATATGTTGTTAAAGTAGTGGAATCTGGGAATGTGTGTTGCAGTTACTGCCTTTATTCTTTCTGTGAAGTATGTGAGTCTGGTGGGCCCCAAAGTTGGGTGGGGTAGGGTCTCAGGGACTCACCAGGGCGAGGCCAACAGCATTAGCCAGGTGGATGGAGACTGGGATGTGGCTCACACATGTGACTGGGATGTGCCTGCAGGGGGAGGACTCAGCAAAGGAACAATGGCTTCTGCCAGCAGTGCTGTCTGGGAGAAAGCTGCCTCCCCCCCCCCCCCGGACCCTCCTGCCTGCTCCCCCAGTCCTCACTGTATAATTCAGTTCCTCTCTGTATGTTCCCAGCACCTTTTGAGCTGCTGTGAGAATTGGTAAATCTGTGGGGGCCCTTTAAGAGGAACCCTGGGGCTCTATCAGCCCTTGGTCTCACTCAGTCACAATCACCTTTAATTTTCACTCAGAAGGTATGGAGACTTCTCTTCCTGGCACTGGGACCCTGGGCAGGGAGCCTGGTGTAAGGCTGGAGCTCTTCACCCTCAGGAGGAACCTCCACAGCTGAGATATCCCTCCCAAGTTTAAACTGCCATGCAGGGGTGTGGGACCAGTCTGTTCTCATCTCCGCCCCTCCTACCAGTCTTTTTGTAGCTTCTTCTGTAAATCCTTAGTGACGGGCCTTTTGTTCAGCTAGACTTCAGGCAGTTCCTAATGATGCTTGCTCTGTAGTTTAGTTGTAATTTTGATGTGGCCGTGGCAGGATGTGAGCACAGTGTTGACCTATTCCACCAGCTTTATTGATTTTTGTATAAAAACAGAGGAAAGCCCAGCCCGTGTGGCTCAATGGTTAAGTGTTGACCTATGAACCAGGAGGTCATGGTTAATTCCTGGACAGGGCACATGCCTGGTTTGTGGCCTTGTTCCCCAGTAGGTAGTGTGCAGGAAGTAGTTAACAATGGCTGATGTTTTCTCTCTGTCCTACTCTTTTCCTCTCCCTCTAAAAATCAATAAAAACATCTATCCTATATAATAAAAGCCTAATATACTAAGTGTCTGGTCATCTGGTTGGCCATTCAACCAACCAAAGCATAATATGCTAATGATATGCTAAGGCTGCTCAACTGTTCACTATGACATGCACTGACCATGAGGGGCCAGACGCTCCGATCGGTGGGTTAGCTTGCTGCTGGGGTCCGGCTGAGCTGGACTGAGCAAGATGGGCTGGACATGCCCTGACCAGCCTCCCACATCCCTCCCTGGCCCTGATCATGCACCAGTGGAGTCCCTTGGCCTGGCCTGCGCCCCCTCGCAATCCAGGCTGAGGGACCCCTCCCATCTCCCCCAAGTACACAGATTTTGTGCACCGGGCCTCTAGTATATATATAAAAGCCTAAGTGACTGTTATGACCGGCCAGCTGGCCGGTAGCTATGATGTGAAGTGACCACCAGGGGGCAGACACTCAATGCAGGAGCTGCCTCTTGGTGGTCAGTATGCTCCCATAAGCCAACCTCCCATGGTTCCTCCCCCCATCCAACCCTATCAGCTCCGATTGCCAGCCAGGCAGAGGGATCCCATCTGTGCACAAATTGGTGCACCGGGCCTCTAGAGTGTGTGTGTGTGTGTGTGTGTGTGTGTGTGTGTGTGTAAAAGAACAGAGGGGAGGTCCAGGTAATTTACAGTGGCTTGAGTCTTGGTTAAATCTGGAAGAGATTCGGCACTGGAATATTGAATCGACCTACTTCTGGGACTTTCAAATGAACAGTGGAGCTACTACACTGTCACAGAAAGTCTTAGCTGAACTGAACATTATGACTATTTTCCATCACTTTGTTGATATCCAACACTATGGTTATTAGTTACAGGATATTCTGTGCAGATTGTGGTAAGCTATGCATTTTGTTCACTGAATTATATGAATTTAAGTGGTAGGATAAATCGTTTCATGCTATATTTGCAATGAACATAATATTCCTGATAGGTGGGCTGGGTTTCTCATGTACGTTCTGAGAATTCTAGAGAAAGAAATGCTAGAGTTGTAAATTCCTGCGCTGGAAAGGAACAAATTGGTTAACAAAACAAAAGGTCAATGGAGAGGAAGCCCAAGATGCTGCCAGTACTTGGTGCAAAAATGCTGTGGGGTTTTGGGTTGGTCGAGTTTCCCAAGCTAGCCTTTACATATTTGGATTCAGCGGAGCGCATTTTTTTTCCCTCTCCTTAATTTTTCAACCCTGATGTATTTGCAGGGAAATTTGATCCATATGTTTCTAATTCATTTACTCCAACTCATCAACTGTTGTTTTGTAAGACTGTTCTCTGCCCTGAGTTTTTCTAAACAGTCTTCAGAAGATCCCTAAACTAGAAATGGGTAGATGCGCGTGGTACCCGTTGCCAAACCGAAATTTTCTTGAGTAGAAGACGAGCATCTATTTTTAAACTTGGCCAACTATAGTTACCATTCAGCTGCTGACTCAAACAGAATAAAAAAAACAAAAAACAACAATTGGCTATTACTGGTGTCCATTGTGGATGCTAAGCGATTTTAGTTTTCTAAAAATCTATGAAAAAGGATTTCGTCTTTAACACTTTGTAATCGGGCATTTTCCTGCCAAATCGCGTCGTAACGGGAAGAAAGAAATCCAATAATGGTCTGACTTTGCAAAGTCTATCTGACTTGTCTTGCACATTTTCGTTGTTGTTGAAATGCCAGGCCCTCCATATTTGACGGAATCTGTCTCTACTCGTTTTTGGAAAAAACTCGTCTCCTGTGCTTTGGTATAAAAAGCGATATGACGAATTTACTCGTTTCCCGCAAAAATTAATAATGACTAATTATTAAAAGTAAAAAGACATTGCATTTTACTTTTTCCTACAGTTTTCTGATAGTTACTATCATCCTTGCTTCTCATCGTAATACTACAGGTAGGACGGGTATATTGTATACTTGAGGGAGCCTGAGGCCCAGGGAAATCAAGTTGCCTTCCCTGTATCACACATGTGGTGGCAGAAGAGGGCCCAGCCCCAACTCCCCCTGGCCAAAGTCCCAGCTCTTTGGACAAGTAGTGATGTCTGTGTGTCCCCAAGGCTCACACCAGGTGATACTACGGCCGCATGTGCGACGCAGTGTATATAACTCAATATGAATGTCACTAAGGTCCTGTTAATGACCGCCCTCTCTTTCTAGACTATCTCTTACCTTCTTGTGGGTTCTAGGTGCCTTTCCTTCATGAACTAATACATTCATTTATCTAGTCCAAGGGTCCTCAAACTACGACCCGCGGGCCACATGCGGCCCACCGAGGACGTTTATCCAGCCTGCTGGGTGTTTTGCCACCTTGTTTTTTTACTTCAAAATAAGATATGTGCTGTGTGCATAGGAATTTGTTCATAGTTTGTTTGTTTTTTTTAAAACTATAGTCCAGCCCTCCAATGGTCTTAGGGACAGTGAACTGGCCCCCTGTTTAAAAAGTTTGAGGACCCCTGATTCTCATCCCTAGGATTTATCTAATCCATTCCTTTAGGAGTCCACTTGTAGGTTTTGAGCCTGAACTTTCAATAACACTCCATCGCAAAAGAATAACCTAGCTCTTCCCTTTCCAAACTCTCCTGATAACAAGACTTGAATCCTTTCACTCTAACTGACACGCTTTGTGATAAAAATGCCATGTTCCCTAGAAAGAGTGTCCAAGATGGCAAACTGATACAGACCAAGTAAGAATTCCATCTTTTGGGGAAAATCTCACGGTCACTATTTCAGCTCTCTGTTGTTGCCCAACAAACGACCCCAAACCTTAGTGGCTTAAAACAATAGCAGGTTTATTATTTCTCGCAATTCTGCGGATCGGGAATTCAGACGAGGTAGACAGGAGTGGCTCATCTCCGCTTCGTGTGATGTCTGCTGGGGATGAAATATGCAAGGTGTTCTTTCCACTCATGTCTATGGCAACTCAGCTAGGATGGTTTAAACAGCTGGAAGCTAAATGAGATGATTCTATAAGTGTGATAAGTCTGAGTCCAGGCTTTTGCTATTGGCTGGGTTTCTCACCATCCTCAATGGAGACTCTGCCTCATCCCACAACCTCCTCCTCAACCCCCTGCCTTGGTCTTCCATGTGTTGTCCCCAGCCACAGGGTTACTTGGATGGTAACTGAGCCCCAAGAAAGAGGGGGAAGAAGCTACCAACTTTTTTACTTGGCACCATTTTATGAACTTGCATAGCATCAGAGTCTTCTCACTCAAGAAACTTATAAATCTTTACAAAATGCTCTTTTTCTGTATTGGTCAGCCAATGGCTAGACACACCATTGACAATAATCATCAACGTTCTATGTCACCTTGCATTGACCGACTCCAAAGAGTTGGTACCCTACTTTGGAACCATGTATTAAGCCCTCAGACACTGTGAGATTCTAGCATGACAAGTCAAAGGTAAAATTCAAGTTGAAGATGGGGTACAGCCTTCTTCACTGCTAAGGGAACTGTCCCTCTGAAATGTATAACCTGTAATTCCTTGAATTATGGCTTCCAAGCCTGGCTATATGGCTTTCTTGATGTTAGCCGGGGAGATGGAATTGTTGGCCCTGATACCTAACCTCTCACTGCATCCAGCCCTTTGCCATATGACTTCGTAGTTCTCATTAGAAGCAGAATATTTTTTCCCAGTCTTTAACTTTGGGTTCAGCCAGTTGATTTAATTTGGCCAATGGAATGTAGGGAGAAGTACAGTTGCCTATTCTGAGGACAGGCCTTAAGAGGCATGTGTGTTTCCACTTGCCTTTGCCGTGGGATAATCATATCCTGGCTAGTCCACCCATCAGGTGATGAGAAACAAGTGGAGTAGACCTATAGCCAACCAAAAATGGGGGTGCATGTGGTGGAGGCCAGCTTAGGTCCTCTGACCCCCAGGCGACCAGCTCATGTGTAAGCAAGAGTAACCATTGTTGGTTAAAGATGCTGAGTTTGGGGTGTCGTTACAACGCATTATTCTGGCAATAATTGGTGAACACATATGGCCAGAACAAATCACAACAGGAACCCCATGTCTTCAAGTAACGGTTGTTGCTGTGAAATTTGGAAATCATAAAATCAAAGAAATCCAACCGCCTCGCCAACATTGGGATTCCTATATCACCACGTGGCCTCCAAATTCTGCCCAACTAAATGAGTGCTCGGCTCTATGGTAGACTTGAAAGGATGCAAATTATAAGCCAACAGGATGAGAATGACTCTTGACGGATGTGCTGATGCAAAGCTTTGGTTGATGGGAAGGAGCTGCGAAGCCTTTACTACGGCAGTGATGCAGGCCCGACTCCTGCCTGTTGCTATTAGGTCACTTGGAACAGCTTTGGAAGCTAAGAGTAGAGACAGAAACTGTGTATCAGAAAAGCAATGCCTGTTGACCCAGAGCCAACCAGACCGTTTGTCATGCAATGGTCATGGAACATGGATCCATGATGGCAGATGCTAATGCAAAGAAAGGGGACATATAACTGTTATGGGACACACAGGTATCTCAGTGGCCCAAGCCAACAACTTCCCTTCCCTTCAACTGATGAGTCAGTGGAAGCCTTTATTTTACAGAAAAGTGACTATTTTGTTGAATGTATAGGGTGTCCTCTGAAATGTATACACTTCGCTTAATCAATTATAAAGTTAGTGGTTATTAAGATACAGCTCATTTTCAAAAATTGAAAAGGTCTACAGATATGAGTGTGTATACTGTTTTGGGGAAACTCTGTATATAGAAGTGTGTATCTATAGATGCCTCTTGTTAGCTTGACATCCAACCTAATCACACATTAGTTGATATTTTTTTTGTAAATATATTTTATTAATTTTTTTACAGAGAGGAAGGGAGAGGGATAGAGAGTTAGAAACATCAATAAGGGATAAACATTGATCAGCTGCCTCCTGCACACCCCCTGCTGGGAATATGCCCACAAGCAAGGTACGTGCCCTTGACCAGAATCGAACCTGGGACCCTTCAGTCCGCAGGCCGACGCTCTATCCACTGAGCCAAACCGGTTAGAGATAGTTGATATTTTTAACATTAATCACACAAAAGCATCCATATCGACATGGAAGACAAAATCAGAAACAGATTGAAATGGATCTTGTATTCAATGCAATGAAACAGGTCACTACTTGATTTAAACATTTGCATTAGAAGCAAGTAGCATTTAGATAATTGATGTGAAAATTACAGTTTCATTCTCTTTTATATTTACACCAGTCATGCTTATTTTACGACGCTGTGTCTCTGTTCCGATTTAAAATATTTTGTGTTGGTGCAGCAGCATTAAGTATACTGTCTGCAGTATCTTACCCTGACTCTATAGGTTATGTCAACATGAAATTCCTGAAAGTAATGTCAATGAAACATGAAATTAATTTTGTGTGGCTTCCTAGCTTTTGCCAAAACAGCAGTCGTGTCTTTAAAGTGGTTACTTAAAATGCAGCTATGCTGTGTCTATGGAAAGTTTAATTTTTCTCGTAGGATTTGGTCCTTTTATGATCCCTCCTTACACAACCGAAGGAGATCAAACCCCACATGCTTCTGTGGTACTTTGTGCCTGAGAAATCTAAGTCCATTCCCAGGCGGGGGCCTCCAGTCCATGTCGTCCACATTTATCTGCTGGTGTCTGCCAGAGAAATGGCAACTTAGTGCCGTTTATGAAGAGAGAAGAAAGGTCAAAAGATGCTTCAATAAATCAGTGGCCATGAGGATGAAGGGGAGATTACCAGGATGTTTTGGGGGGAGACAGTGAACCCACTTGAACGCCTCAGGCTCTGTAGTTTCCTGTGGTAGTCAAAACCTTTGAAGTTCAAGTTCTCATGATGTGCTATTGTAACTGAGTGAGAGGGAAAAAATTGGACACTGGATTTCCCTATGACACCCTTCGCTTCCTCACACTCCCACGAAGCATCAGCAGAGTTGGTTGGGGAAAAATGGGCGACATGCTAGCTTCCAAACCCAGCTGTGTCCTGGGGGGAATGCATAATACAAAGGCAAACTAGAGATGCCTGTTTAGAATGCTTCACCTGCTCGAGAAGAAAAGGACTTTTATGAAGTCGTTTGGCCCCCATCTACCGTTTTTTACAAACCTGTTTAATGAGGGACATCAGGCGTAGGACCCTGGGAACATGTGGAAGCCAGAAAGAACTTTCTCAGAAGTCCTACTTGTCACAGATGCATTGTCATTGCTACGTACTTGACAAAGATCAGGTCATGCCCTGGCTAGTGTGTCCAAGTTGGCTGAGCATTGTCCCACACATCAAAAGGTCACCGGTTCGATTCCTAGTAAGAGCACGTTCCTGGGTTGTGGATTCTACCCCAGGAAGGGTGCTTGCAGGAGGCAACCAATCTATGTTTCTCTCTCACACACACTCTATTAAAAAAACACCACACAAAACATTTAAAAAAATAAATTAGGTAATGATGGTGGCAATTACATTTTATAATTCATGAAACAAGGAATATTTATTAAGTATACAGTTTGGAATGGGTATTATGCTAGGAGCTTTCCTATTTAGGATTTTATGTTTGTCACACTGTCCTCATTTAAGTAAGTATAGTTAAGGAACTTTCTGGGTCACAGGGTTGCAGCAGTTAAGTATGGAATTGGGACCAGTACCCAGATTGGTTTATTCCAGTTATAGGTTACTAGAGGCCTGGTGCACGAAATTTGTGCAAGGGGCTCGGCCCTCGCAGCCCTGGCTTCATCCAGAAGTTGTCCAGAACTATGTACAGACGGTTGTTTTGCTGTTTGGTTTAGTTAGCATACTAGCTCTATATTATGTAGGATGGTGATGGTCAGATAAAGAAATCAAGGCTGATTAAGGATGTTGAACCCTAGAAAGGGAAAAGGAAAAAAAAAAAGACAGGAGAATAAAAGCATGTTCACGTTAATAAGTTTACCAAATACGTCTGCTTTGTTCCAAAAAGGGTTTCAGGGTAACTTGTGAAGATGCACGTGGTAGAAAGAAATACAATGAATTCCTTAGTAGTAAGAAAAAAACATCTATTGCAGGTCAGGCTTGGACAAGACGCTTATTGATGAGTGAAAACTATACAACCTATAAATGGTTTTGCAGTTCCAGTCAATTCCATCTGGGATGGTGGAAAGCAGGAAACAGCGGGGAATACTTTTATTGCTGACAAATGATGACATTCACACCAGGGGCCCATGTGTGGTGCACTTTTGATGGCGGTTTTTCCCAGTGGCTTATATATACCCATGGGGCTGGTGCCCCAAGTTAAGGCTGGCTCCTTTTATGAGGGTAGGGATATTACATCATAATTTACTTCCTTATCAAATTTAGAAAGGGATTTTTTTGATGTTGGTTATGGTCTAAGTGTTGACTCATCGGGTAGAGTAAAAAGAAAACAGAAGTGTTTATGGGGAGAAAAATGACAATTCTCCCAGCAGGTAGCCAAAGGGTTGAAGAGAGCAGGTATACAGAGAAAACACTGCCACTCAGAATTGGTGACGGAATCGATATGTCACCAGTCCCTGCTAGCATTAGCATTTTAAGGAGGAAATTTTCACTTTAACCCAAAGAAAAATGTACATGCCGATTTCTGTCGTTAACAAAGGCCTTTTCATTTTAAGAATACCCATCTCCTCCCCCCCCCCAAAAAAAAAGAGAGAAATAAAGGTAAACTAACATAGTAGGGGTTTCACGTCTGTAGGATTCAGATTGGGGTCCAGAAGCCTTTAAAATCTCCAAATTCCACCACGGAGGTGCTTCTTACTGTACCTACAAATCCCCCAATCCTGATGGACTTAGCTCTCGGATTGCATCACTTCCCACATTTCCCCCGGATTCTTTAGCCCCCAACTTCACACTGGATTAGACCAAAGCGATGGCCACTGGGAGCCGACACCTCTGCTAAGACGTGGTGGATTGACCGCGCTGTGCGGAGAGCGCCAAGGAGCTGGCTGATTTCATTCATTCAGAATGAAATTACAACGTAATTCCCCTTCTCATAGGAGAGGTGAGGTGAGCCGCGCAGCGATGAGGGAGAAACTGTGTATGTGGTCGCTTAATTGACTTGCACTCTTTTACAAGCTACAACCCGTTGTTTTTATTCTTTTCACATGTTCCCAAACATGCAGAAATCCACAGACGTGCCAAAGCCAGGATGCTATAATATTGCGATGTCCGTTCTGGTTAGCCCTGCCCTGATGGTCTTCATGCGTCAAGAACATGGTGCTGTTTTCCTTAGCACGAGGACCTTCAAACTATCCAGGAGAAGGGGCGTTTGAGGGCCGTATCTCAGATTCTGTGTTTCGGGAGCTATGACTTTAACTGTGTTGTTGCAAAGAAGAAAAACAGAGGGGTGGGGACCAGGGGCGAGCGGGCCTATACGACAGCTCGTGTAGTACAAGCGTTTGTGGTTAACCGAGGCGACATCATGAGTCAGGCCTTTGGAAAGAGGTGAGTAATTAAAGACAAATGCGACGACATAACCGTTCACACGCTGCCGAGCGATGGCAGATGACATCTGGCCTGACCCGCCGCTCGGCAAGTGTTATCATGGACGCCGGAGCGCCGTTCATTTATTTGCTTTCTAATTTGGCCCACATGTCTTATTAAAAACCCAAAACTGTTGTGCTTCTCCGAGGAGATAGCCTGACTCGGCTGGAGGTTGGTGTATCTGGGAGCAGATCTCCCCGGTGCGCAAAGGCAATGAACAGCATGTCAACTGGAAAACACCTCATTTGAAGAAAGCCAGTGAGCTTTGCCTTGAATACTGTGGCTGCCATGAATTCTCTCATGGTTAGGGAGTTTACTGTGTGTATGTGCCTCTAGGTAACTCGGTAAAGCGTAATCTTGCCATGAGAGCAAAAATCGTATTTACTGAACTTTTTGCTTTGCAACTCTTTTGTCCCCCCCCCCCCAGGTCCATCCCCTCCCCCTTCCCCCATGCCCCCCGCACACTTTTTGGCCTCATCCTCTATTTCAGTCACCATCTCTATCAACCTGATGTCCAGAAACCAGTTTTTGGCCCTGCTGGGTGGCTCAGTGGTTAGCACCACTCTGCACACCAAAGGGTCAAAGGGTCTCAGGTTCAATTCCTGGTAAAGGGCATGCGCCTGGCTTGCTTGTTCGATGGGGCACATGCAGGAGGCAACCAATCGATGTGTCTCTCACATCAACATTTCTCTCTCTTCTCCTCTCTCTCTCTCTCTCACACACTCCCCACCGTCCACTCTTTCTAAAAATCAATAGAAAAAAAGATCCTTGGGTGAGAATCAACAACAACAACAAGAAGAAGCCGATTTGTGGATCAAGGGTCCGCAATCTACTCCCCTCCATGCTTACTCCTAGCCCTGTAATGTAAAACATGCTGCCTCACTCCAGGAGATGGCTTCATGGTTTTACAAATGCTGTTAAATTGTAGCTGCCGCCTTTGTGAAATGCAGAAAGCAGGAGTGGGGAGGGAGGGAGGGATGACAGGGAGGACCTGGGTCTCTACCTTTTGCTGGTTGTAGGTGGGTAGATGTGGAATGGTTAAAGCAAGGCGGTTTTTCTGCAGAATAAAACAGTGGGAGGTTCTGTTTGGTGACCCGACCAGTTCCTCTAGGATTGCAGAATATTCTCGCAAAGGGCTATACCATTTGTCTTAGGGAAGAAGGAGAAAGGTTCATCCCACCCAGAGAGAAAGAAACTTGGAATTCAGGGCCTTAACCCACAAGTTCCAGAGGAAGGATTAAGTATTAGACACTGGCATCCATTTCCCTTACGCGGTCTTTATTGTCTAGCAACAACCATATGGCCGCATTCCGTTCTCCTGCAGGGTGAAGAAGGAGTGCATCCCCAGAGAAACACACCCTAAGTGATAGTAAAGGCAGTAGTCTCACTGACCAGGTACTGCGTTCTGTTGATCTGTCAGACCTGCCAGAATTGAGAAATTCTGTGGGCCCACGTGGGTGTGCGTTTGTGGGTTCACATGCGTTTGTCTATTTCTTCCCTCCCTCAAGTTGAAAAACATATTCCACAAATACTGTTAAAAAGGAGATGTGAATAGAACGGTAAGAACGTACTGTATCTTTCTTTCTCCAGGCTTCTTATGGTCATTTTTGCCTTTGCTCTCATCCTTTCTCGGTCGCTTCCGTTATTAGTGAAGCTTATATGCTGTTGAGTGAGCACCAGCCTAGGGACCAGTGGTCCCTGTCTGTCCACAGGTCACTTTTGGTGCCTGTTCTGCTTGCAGCACTAGCCACAGAGCCTGGAGTCAAGATAGAGTGCCCGTGAGAGGGGTGGGCAGGAATTTTCCAGCACCATGTGGCACAGGCAGGTGCACTGGCCATTTCAACTTCCACCCACCTCACGGGGCTCAGAAAGACGGGAAGGGGATGCTTCACTGCTTGCCTGTCTTCTTGGTTCTGCCCCTTCCTCCCTCCCCTCTCCCATCACCACCAAAGAGAAGAGAAGAGACTCCTAGAGAAAGTAGGGCTATTGGCAGGCAGGATCGGAGTACCACCCGCCTCTCTTCTACCCTGGACCTCCAGTTCCACGACTGACCCAACCTTCACAATTCACTTCCCGACTCCCCCCCCCCCCCCAAATGCCACTGCATTTCAAGAAAGGACAATCGGCCTTCTGTGTATGCGTGGAACAATCAAGCTAGGCCAAGGTTGTTTAGCTAAATGGCTGTGCTGGCTTCTAGGAATTAATGGCTAAAACAAGGTCTGGGTTTCACTAGTGTCCTTGGATGTCAGCCCTCCCTTTTCACACCAGGAGCTGATTTCACGTACAACGTTCTCTTTTCAGCACCTGGCATCAAGGGAAAAAGCATAACCTAAACTAGCATTTAGAACATAGCGTCAAAATATAAACCTGAAGCTAGCTTCAGATTTTCCATGTTTCCTTTGCTGTAGCATTGATGCATTTGATTTGAAATTCGAAGACACATCCAAGCTCATAAAGGATCAGAAACAACAGATTTTGGAATAATTGCCTCCTTCCTGCCCCTGCAGCATCCCCAGAATTGCCCCCTCACCCCCGCAACCAGGCAGCATGGTGAGTTGCAGACTCTAGAAATCTCACTGGGTCCCCTCATTAATCCCAATGTAGCACCCCCATCTCATGGGTCTGAGTCCCAGCTCCATGGGGACCCTCCCTCTAGCCCCAAATGAGTGTCCCCCCCCCCCTCAGGGGCCTGCATCCCAGCTTTGTGAGTGCTTTCCTGAGTCCCCAAGGGTCCACGCAAGCCCCTCAGAGTACAGCTCCTCAGAGACCTTCTCTGAATATCTAGGTTCAAACTACTGACCTCTTCCTGTCTTTCTCCACACCCTGCTTTCTGCCATGATTCTCTATGTCCTCCTTGAGCTTCTCTGTTCTCCCACTCCTGCCCATATTACATCTACTGAGACAGGGATTCTGTTTTCCTGATTGGACCCTTTCTGGAAAACAAAAGATATAACTTCCATTTGACAAAGGACAGAATGGGACGCACCCTCGAGAGGACATTGGCCCAAAGCACATGCTGTGTCCCCATGGAAAAGGAAACCAGGGCCCCCTATGCTGACAGTGGGAAGCGTTCATTGGCCAATCCACCTGTCATTCATCAAGCCCGCCCTCTGGGAATGCATCTTTGTCCTTTTCCCAGGGAGGCATTCGGGGGTTCTGGACTTCCTCTTGGTGAGTGAGGACATGGTGATTTCATGAGGGAATGAGCCGTCCTGGGACTTCCTTCACGAGCTTTGTCTTTCTCTAAACACACAATTCCCTGATGGCCTTGGTCAGACTTCAATCTGTTTGGTTTGCTCAGGTCAAGGGTCAGTAAGTGAAGCCAGAGCTATTGTGGGTCATAGTCCTTTGAGCCTGGAATTTGGCACGGGCATTTCTCTGTTCTAACCAGAGACCTTGGTTCTCCCATGATTAGCAAGTGTTTATTGAGTATATTCGGGGCTGAGGGAATGCATCCATGAAAACCATGTAGTCCTCATTTCAAACAATCTCACAGCTGAGTGAGGAGGGGTGAGATGGGACAAACATAAGCATGTTGGGCATTTTAACTTGGTTCTGGCTGCAATGTGAAGGCCAGCAGTTCTGATGTCTGCATGGGGTGCTGAGGGGACCCTGTTGTCTCTGAGGTAGGGGGACTTCCTGGTGCAGTGATACTTGGGCGGACAAGTCTGTAGGCGATGGAAAACACAAGCACTATGACAGGTTTTAATTGCTCTACAGAATTGGACACAGGGAAGGAGGGAAGCCACTTTTTTTTTAACTTGGTAGAAAACTACTCAAGTCCACACACACCAGAGCAGCCAACCATTCACTCTCTCACTATCTCTGCTTTGAAGTTCCTCATTTTTTTGGAGTTTGTTGCAACTCCAAAGGCTTCCACAGCCCGGCAGGGGGTCCTCAGTCTGACTTTCACACCCAAGAGTGAAGAGCCCAGGGTCTTGGCAGTGTGTGATTGCTTTGCTTCTTGCTGCCACTGGGGGACACTGTTGACGGTTCGACCTGCGGGGTCATCAAGAGGTGTTGATGATGGACCGGTGACCTGCTGCTGGGGATGGGAGCAGTTGGAGGATCCACCCCCTGAGAATCGGCCTCAGTGGAGGGATGGATGTGTAGGCACAAAGCTCTTAGTCTTTGGTTCGGGCATCAGGCAGAGTTCTTCTTGGAGGTGGTGGCTCCTGCAGGAGCGAGTTATCAGGAATGATTGGGGCGTCATCCCCTGCAGACCTTGAATGTCTGATCTGTTCCCTTCTCTAAGGACTCATACCACCCAGGGGTCAGGCAGCTTTTCTTGCTCAATCCTCAAAATAATAAGTTCTTTTGTCCCCTACTCTTCCCTGGACAAACAGAATAGCTGCCCACTTCCTGATGGCCAACACATTGGGGAGAGAGAGAGAGAGAGAGCGAGAGCGAGAGCGAGGGAGAGGGAGAGGGAGAGGGAGAGGGAGAGGGAGAGGGAGAGGGAGAGGGACTCTTCTTGGGATTGAAGCACTACATTCAGCCCAAATGTCCTTCAACCTTCTCCAGCTCATCAAGGTGACTTCCGAGTGTTACTTTCAACAGACAAAATCCAGGTGGAGTATTCAGCAGGACATCCTACCACAGAAACGTCATAGGACTGAAGAACACAGTTCATGTGAATAGACTATAGAGTTGGGGCGGGGAGGCAGGTTAGAGTAAAACATGAGAGAGTGACAGATGTGGTGACAGGTGCACGGGAGGGACCGTGGCGCCATGGTGCGGAAGGCAGTGGAGAATCCCTGAAGGATTTCAATGAAGTGACAAGAACCATTTGAATCTTAGAAAAATGGCTCTGGCATATGCGAGGAGGACTCGTTGCAGAGGGCACGCTTGGAAAAATTTAACAGTAAATTGGATCATAATTTAATTTTGTTAGCATGAGGCTCTCCATCAACTGAGCCACCAGTTGTGTTTAAAATGTGCAAGAATACTTTCCCACAAAGAAGAATCTTGTGGCATTTTTGAGGCAGCCCCGTCCTGAAGGGTATTTTGGGTAATAGCTCGTCACCTAATTGTCTCTTGTAATAAAGCTTCCTCCCCCCATTTTATTATCATACATTATCTTAAAATATTTATCCATACATATTTGTTATTAAATATTTTCTTAAATAGAAGGAATTTAAATGATTCCATCAGCTATTAGAGGCCAGAATGCCTGTCCCTAAGCTTTCAAAGACAGAAACTATAACTTTAAATTTGTTTATTTCTAAATGTGTGCTCTTTCCGCATTTCTCTCTGACGTTTTTCCAATATCTGCTAATAATTTTGTAATATTTGTAATTACCAGAACTCCCAACAGTTCAGATCTTGGAAACTAGCGATGGCAAAAGCAGCTGGACCAGGGGTTTGATGAACATCTTGAACTATTTTTCAAATTGTGTTTAGGGTTCAAGGAAAACCAAAACATATTTTCATATTTTACCAAGAACTTTATTCTGCCTCAATTTGAAAATGATGTCTATTTTAAGGGAAATTTAATCCATATGTTGCTAAATTCCTTACACTTACCTCATCAAAATTTGGTTCCATAACAGCTTTCGATGTGCAAAAAGAGCCTTGGGAATTACTTTATGAGGTTTTTTTAAGAGATTTTTTTTTTCCTTAGAAACAGAAAGTCAGATTTGCTAGGTGAGGATTGACTAAAGTGTACCTTTTGCCAACTGTAAAATGCCTAATTAGAAAAAATGACCCGAATTTCATACAAATTTTGACTTGTCGAAATTTGTATGCTGCATCCTAGTGATGTTAACATAAATAATTTTTCTTTGCTTTTGCTCATCGTCTTAACTGTTCTTGCAAGGTACTAATTTCTATAATAATATTGTCACATTTCTTAAGCAAAACAAAACACTTTCAGCTGAATTTAAATTTGAGATTCCTGAAAATATTCAAAATTCCTATATTCTTATTTAGGCTGGGATTTGCTTATGTTACCACCAATTACGTTCATAAGATCCATCCCTCTCAAAAAAAAATAAAAACCACAAACAAGACAAAAAAAAAAAAAAAAACACCCACAACTCTTATTTCTTTTAAGACACTGTTGTTTAGACAGCTCTTGGTGAGTCTTTTATCTACAGGATTTGTTAAAAATTAAGAGTCCAAGACTTCTTTCAAGGCTTACAGAGTCAAAATCTCTACTTCAGTAGATCAATAAAGACAGCCTATGCCAAGGCTGACAATATATCACCAAATGAAATAATGCCCATGACAGGTCTCTGAAAACCGTAAGATGCTATCATATTCCACTCTCTTGACTAAATCTTACTAGTACTAGTATATGCGAGGAAACAGAGAAATCATACATTACCAAAAGCTTGCTCTAAGCCAGGCATGATATAAACGCACTGTTGCTTCAAATGGCCCAGTGACACAGGGGCAGGTGTCACTGTTTCCGTTTGAAGACGGGGAGTGCGACAAAGAGAATTGGTGGCTTACTCAGTATCTCTCATCCACGGGTCATTGCTTTAACCAATGAGCCACACGGCCAAGGCTGGGCCACTCAGTATTTATTCCTTCTTTCTTCTTGATGAGTAGCCTCGGCGGTGACATTTCCTGGCCTCCCTCACTGGTAAGTAGTGCCCAGTTACACAGTTCGGGCCAACTTCTTGATGGCTGTGAAGAGTCCCTGGGTAGGGTTCCTGGGGATGCTGGTTGAGAGAGAAGGCATTTTCTTTCGTGTTGCCTGTTTCAATTGAGCCCTTTTCCTTCTGCTTGGAACTTCAAAGTGAGGCAGCTGTCTCACGGTTGCATAGCAATCATATATATATATATATTTTTTGGAAGCAAAATGATTTCACTACATTGCACTGAAGTCAGAACAACGGATGATTCCACCGTAACCTTCCAAGAGGCTTTCCTGGTTCACAAAAGACATAGATTTTAATATATAAAAGTCAAAGATATTTCAAAATAGGAGTTTTGGGCTTTTTTTGTAGGAAATTGCCTATTAAACATGTATTTTAGTCAATTCTGTTTTCCGTTAGGGGTTCGATGACATACAGGTGAGGAAAAATACGCACAGGGCTAGGCAGGAAGCAGGTGCCCAAGAAATGTTTGCTGGTTTATGTGTTTGTTGAGTCTCTCACCATTAATGTCTAATGACCTGACAGGATAATAGCGATGCGTCTCTTTAACTATAAGTCAGATTACATTTCCCGAGGCCTTTGATCACATTTAAAATCTGTGTTGTGTACCCTGGTGCCCACAGGCAAAGGACCTTATGACATAGTAAGGTAGGCAAGGCGACCTCACGTGTAAATTTTCCCCAAGATCAGGAGTGGGGTGGGGGTGGGGACAGGACCGCTGACATTGTGCTGACCTTGGAACGCGCCAGCCTCCTGGTTTCCATCTAGAAAGTCTGTCCTCCTCAAGGTCATTCCAGGAGAGTAGACTGCTGGCCAACCTGGGATCTATGGTGACAGCATCCAGCACAGTCCCCGTGTGTTCACGCATGACCGTTTCTTCAGGGGACATTGAACCCCTCCCAATTTTTGCCCCTGGAGGTACCACCCAACTTTGTGTCCAAACCTCTTTCCTTGGAGATGCTCGGGGAAGCTGCATCTTCAGTGGGTTTGTGCCATCAGCGCATCTCTGTTGTCACATCTGCCTAACCCTCTGCCTCAGGCCAAAGATCCATGAACAAAGCCTTCCGTGGTTCCTGCCCCAGGCAGGAAGCATTGTGGCTCCAGGATGGAGCATGTGTGTGTCCAGAGTCCCTGATGGTCTGATCGATTCCTCCTGGTACAAGTCACATCTCAGCACGTGGCGTTCCTGGTCCTCTAACCCTTGTCTTTGCTGATGATCTCTCCTTACGAGGCGTGTGCCTTGCATCTGCACATCGGAAATCCTGCCCCTTCCCATTCCCAATTCATGCAGCCAGAGTCCATGTAAGAAACAAGCCACCGCCTGGCTGGTGTGGCTCAGTGGATAGAGCGTCGGCCTGCGGACTGAAGGGTCCCAGGTTCGATTCTGGTCAAGGGCATGTACCTTGCTTGCAGGCACATCCCCATTAGGGGGTGTGCAGGAGGCAGCTGATTGATGTTTCTCTCTCCTCGATGCTTCTAACTCTCTATCCCTCTCCCTTCCTCTCTGTAAGAAATCAATAAAATGTATTTAAAAAATTAAAATTAAAATTAAGAAAAGAAAAGAAAGAAACCGCGGTGCCCTCGGTGACATGGGCCGAGCCAGTGGTAGGTTTTGGGATCTGCCGAGCTAGTGAGTAATGTCTGGGAACTCCCTGGCTGACTTGCTCTTGTTCAAGGACAGCTTTGCGTCCCCACAAGTTCTCAGAATGTTTCTCCTTTAGGGACAATGTCCGACGCTGGAATTTCCGAAACCTGGGGTACAGTGTCAAGCCAAGCCTCCTGCCTGAGAGGAAAAATGAAAGGCAGTTCTACATTTAGTTCTTTTGACTGCTTCATTGTATGGTGACCTTGTGTAGACCGTGACCTTGTGTAGACTGTGACCTTGTGTAGACCGGGCCTTAATTCCCTTAGAGGTCTGTGTGGGTGGTTTGGCACTGGCAATCCAGGGTCTGGTTCCTGCCCTCCTGCCTCATTCACATTCACTACCCAATTTAGACCTTAATTATGTAGGACTTTATATTTTTGGATGTTTGTGTCTAAACTGCTAATTTGCTGGGCTGCGTTTTATGATTTTTCTGATTCCCACTGGAACCACTTAATATCCCATCTGAATTATCTAGGCATCCCCCACGGAATAGGTGCCATGCTAAGGAAGTCGTATGAATGGCTTACGATGACATACCAGATCTTACACATCCAAATGAATGCCTTCACTGGCAAGACAGCCAGCTCGAGGGTGGGCGGGGGGACTACTCACATGTGCCAATGAGGTTATCAGTTGCCAACATAATCTCTCAATACCTCTCTCTGTCTGTGTTAGACCCGTGACCCTTACTGAATGGGTGATATCTAGCACCCACTGTAACCCAAGGCCCTGTTTTTAGTGGGCGCCACCAGGATTAAGTCACAGCTCCTCTACACAGACAGCGTGTATTTTTCTGTAGCAGATAAGGCAAACTAACTCTTGTTGAAAGCCTACTGTGTGCCAGGCACTGGACCACATTTTCTTGTTTATCTTCGATCACTATCTTGAAAGGCAAATGATATTACCTCTACTCTACAGATGTGGAAACGGAGACTCTGCAAAGTAGAGAACTTGCGTAGATTCCCAAGGGTTAGTGACATGGAGTCCGGATTTGTACCCAGGTCCCTTTACTCCACCTCGCCACCCATGGGGAGGGGCCTGTGGGAAGCACAGGTGTGTGCAAGGGAATGGCAAAAACTAGGCTTCGGTTAATGTGTTACAATAGGCTAAGGGCGCTGGGTGGTGTGCTCCACAGTAAGACCAGAGGAGACATTAAAAATTCTTACCCGGGGAAGTTACTTTTGGAAAGCGTCGATTTAGAAAATAAAATCTGAATGGATTAAGGGAGAGACAGAAATAGGGTGAGGAGTTAACAGTTACTATAACATCTCTGAGCAGAGGGAAACGCATATGGAGTGGGAAGCAATAAGAGCAACAGTGCACCTAGGTGTAGGACTAAGAGTATTACTGGATCATGAAGGGGGCAAAGTTAGGAGGAACATACAGCCTTCATGCTGCTGGCCTTTCTCTTTGCCATTCCTGAGTTTTTCTGTCTTACTGTGGTGCCTTTCTTCTGATATAGAGGCCCTATATCGACACACACACTCACATTCACACACATACTCCTACTCACTCATGCACTCACACACACACATACACACATTCTATGCTTTGCTTTGCTTTTGCTTATCTGTATCTTATAGATGTTTCTCCAAAATAAATATAGATTATTTTACAATTAAAATTTAAAGGGAGAGTTAGTGACC
>PVJC01009641.1:0-45446 GCA_004026665.1 Murina feae | reverse complement strand
TCTTAATATAACTATGCATTTTCTGTGTCAATTTGGTTTATCAATGAAGATATCTATTTATCAAAAAGTATTTCAATAAAATATAGCAATTGAAATTAAACATAAAGATTTTCTCATAGGCAATATTTTGACTTTAAAAAACATGAAAATTTATACAAGTTATAAATATAAGCTAATGAGAAAGGTGAATTTGAAAAAAAATTGTGAATTATCTCATGATTTTACACAGATTTGACAGTTACACTAGGCAAAGTAATAATATGGTTCTCTTAAAAGTCAGAACTCTGTCAAAATCTATTTCCAAGGAAAATTATTAGATTTAATAGGAAATTCATCTGCTTATATTTTCATATTGCTTAGTGAATTCTAAGATATCTTGCAAGCGATCAAACTCAGCTTTCTTAATATTTTAATGGATATAAATGATCTCATTGAATCTCAAAATTTATATGAAATATAGTTACATATTTTACTTGACAAAGAGACAGAAATATCAGGAAATCTGATGTTTTATTTCCTATCATTTCCTTTAAGCATATTCCTTCCAAATCTTATTATCCTTTTTTTTTCAGCTACATATAAAAGCATCTGAAGAAGTAGTTTTCAAATAGTAAAAACAAAACAACAACAACAACAACAATAAATCATCAATTTTATCTTGTTAATACCTCTTTTCTGTAAGTGGAAAAGCAAAGAAATGGGCCTGAATCCAATTCATATGTAAATTTTAAATTTATCATCCCAGGCAAGTACACTAAATTTTTAATATTTTATTTAGTGCATTCATTTACTCTGGGTCATTGCTGCACTCTACCAAGTAATGAAACTACAACAGAACATTTAAAAACTTACCTTGGTGCTTGGCCTCTTTATTTCAAGTATCAACATTTTGTTAGATTATGCAGCAGACATTTTATAAATTTATGAAGAAGTGCCAAGTAAATTACAAAAACCTTTTTACCATAATTTCTAGTAATGCATAAGCAGTTTAATACAAAAGCAATCCAATTTGCTCAACAGTATTTTAAACTGTGTTTACAACAAATTAAGGTTAAAATTGCATAAAATTTTAGAATTGGAAGGGACTACAGAGAGTACTTAATGACATTACTAACTTCACAAATGAAGACACTAAATAAGTTAAAGTGACTTGCCCAAAGTTAGTCAGAGTTAATTGTACACGTCCACTTGAACCTACTTTCTCCATTTTGTAGTTCAGTATAATTTTCACTACCACAGAGCTTACTGGTATACCCAGGATGCCATGAAAATACCTTGGGTATCTCTCAAAGCAAAAGTTGTGAGAAGTAAAATAAAAACAAATGGGAAATTCCAAAACTATATTTTATATAATTTCATGGAAGAAAATGTTGCGAATGTCATTGCCTCTAATCAAAACATTTGTGAAAATGTGCTTGGATGTCTCTGACAAATATTTTGAAAATGTTTATATGTAGAGCATTTAAATTTCTGTTCTTTATTGAATGTTGATATATAATATCGGACACACACAAAAGCTAATGATGTATATTACATACTTTAAGTTATAAAGAAAAATAATTTGTAAATCTATCATTTCATCCAAGAAATTGAGCATACTAATAGTTCACACAGTTTTCTCTTGCTGTTTTATCCCATCCCCTGCCTTCAACTCATAAATTAACCCATATCTTAAGCTTTCTTCTTAGTTTTTCCTTGTCTTGGTAAATATGTATATACATGGCTAAGAAATGGATTTTTTAGCTTTATTTAATTATAAGCTTTACAGAAGTGATCTTATACTGTACAAAGTCCTCTGGGCATTTCTTTTTCTTAACTTTGGATTTCTAATGTTTATCTGTGATACTACAAGTAGCTATATTATAGATATATATTCCATTAACTTTTACTTTTGTAAAATATACCAGTTTATTAATATATAGGAAAAAATTTATTCTCTAATGAAGTAATGTTGCCTGAAATAACTTATACATGGTTCCTGAAGCAAATATATAGAAATTTCTTGTGTATAACTATGCATAGAATTTCTGGGTTGTTTGGTATGCAAATGCTAAACTGTTTTTCTAAAACTGATGTTACAGAGCAATGCATGAGAGTTCTTATTGATCTATATCTTATGCAACACTTCTCATTGCTACATTTTTTTCATATTTTATAAAAATAAAATGGAATTTCATTTTGGAAGTAATGGGCATTTCTGTAATCTAATCTAATAAAAGAGTAATATTGAAATAGACCATTTCGATGGGATGCCTAATCCACACCCACCAGCCAATCAGAGTGGCTGTATGCAAATTAACCCAGCCAAGATGGAGGCTGGAAGTCAGGGAGCTAGAGTAAATAGGCAACTTCTGTTGCACCAGGAGTAAACTGTCTGCCGGCTGGCTGGGCTTCTCCCGGCTCCAGGCAACATGCTTGCAACGTTGTTTCAATTATAGAAGTCTCTAAGCTGAAGCAAACAGCAGCCTTCTGTTGCACCAGAGATGGAGGAAACTGCCTGCCTAGAGTCTACTAAGGCAACATTCTTTCAATTATAGAAGCCAGGAGCTGAAGCCAACAGGAGGCTTCGTTACCTGCTTAGGCCTTGGCTTAAAGGAACAGTGTCAATTATAGAAGATAAATAAACCCCAGACACCTGCTTCCAGCCAGCCTTGCTGGGACATTGGATCAATGGGAGCTCTGGGCAGCCTGAAAGCCTGAAAACAGCCCTCAGGCCTGCACCCAAGCTGGCCACACCCTAATGGGGTGAGGGATCCCACTGTGGGGCTTGGCCAGCCTGCAAACAGCCATCAGCCCCTCACCCAGGCTGGCCAGGTACCCCAGTAGGGATTCAAATTCTGAAGGGACTGTGGGCAGCCTAAAATGCCCCTCAGCTCCTCACCCAGGCTGTCCAGGAATCCCAGTAGGGACCCAAAACCTGAAGGGATTGTGGGCAGCCTAAAAACGGCCCTCAGCCCATCACTCAGGCTGGCCCCACCCCAATGGGGTGAGGGTCCACACTGGGGGGCTTGGCCACCCTGCAAACAATCATCAGCCCCTCACCCAGTCTGACCAGGCATGCCAGCAGGTGGACATCCCCAGAGGGGTCCCAGACTGCAAGAGGGCACAGGCCAGTCTGAGGGACCTCCTGAGTGCACAAATTTTTGTGCTCTGGGCCCCTAGTTAATAATAAAATTGGACATGTTTCTTCTGTTAAGTGTCTAACCCATGTCTTTTGACAAAATATCTACCAGGTAATTGTTTTAATAATTTACATATTTTAGATTCTAGTGCCTATCAATTTTCTATGTTGCAAACGCCTTCTCCCTGATTTTGATTCATTAGAAGGTATTTGCTCCATATATTTAGGTTCCTTTAAATGTATAGTTTTGACTCATTTTCTCTACATATATTTTATAGATCATTTATAAGACATTCTCAGCTTGCTTGTTGAATAACAACAGTGTAAGTGTTTTATTTTATTTTATTTATTTTGTTTTTAGATATCCTTATTATAGTGGTATAGGTAATAATTAAATACTACATTTTTCCCTAAATAGTTTGATTTAGTAGTTGAGCATTGACTACTGGTTCAATTCCTAGTCAGGGCACATGAATAGGTTGCCAGCTTCACTCCCATTGTGGGCATGCAGAAGGCAACCAATCAATGATTCTCTCTCGTCATTGATGTTTCTATCTCTCTCTCCCTCTCCCTTCCGCTTTGAAATTAATGAAAAATATATACATTAATAATAATAATAATAATAATAATGTTTTTTAAGTTAAGTTTTAAAACTGTTTTAGTACAAAAATGATAAAAATATATTTTTATCAAACTTATCTGTATACAATGCTGCTATCATTATTATGATTAACTTGCTTATAGCATTTTTGTATTTTAAGGTAATTATATTTTCTATATTTATTTCTTCCAAACCTTATGCTTTTTCCTTTTCTTTTTTTTTCTTGCACTGAAGTTCTAGTATTTGGTTGAACAACAGCTCAGAGAAGAGCATCCTTGTCTTGTTCTTATATTTAAAGTAAGTAGTTTCCAATGAAGTCAGTAGCATTACAAGAATTTTAAATTTATTTTATTTTTAATACAGTTTGCATTCAATATTATTCCATATTAGTTTCAGGTGGATAGCATAGTGGTTAGAAAATCATATACTTTACAGAGTGTGCCCCCTCTGCCTGATATTTCAAGTACCTACCTGGTCCCTCACATCATTAGTACAATATTATTGACTATCATTTACATCTCTGTGATATTTTGTAATTACCAATTTATACTTCTTAACCTATTTGCCTTCTCCACTCGGCCCCCAAACACCCTTCTCTATAAATTTATTTCTATTAGTTGAGATGCATTGTGCTTCCATATTCACAGATTCATTTTTTTCCCATTAGAAACCATTTATATTTACCCTCTTGCTATTATTACCTATCACTGAAACGGCTCTATATTTGGTGATAGCAGCTGCCTTTTGTGGTAGTGTCTTCCTTCCCCAAAGTGACTGCCAGTTCTGATAATGGTTGCCTCTCATGATTGTGTCCAACCTGGAAGCTTCCTCTACCTGCTGTGATATTGCCAGGTAGTTGCCTATTGTGACAGTAGCTTTCTATTTCAATATGACCTGGCCAGGTAGCTGCCTGTAATGATATTGTCTGGCCCAATAGTTCACTGTCATGTTGTTGTTTGGCCCCACAGTTGCATGTCACAAAGTTTAGGAGATTATAAGGGAATGTGCGGGGTGTGTTGTTTTGTTTTTAACTCATTGGGTTTACATTGGTTAATAAAAGTGCATTGGTTTAAAGTGTAGAATTATATAATGCATCATCTGTACTATATTATATCATGTGTTCACCAAAAAAAGATCTGAAATATTTTAAGCCATGATATATTCAAATATTGTATCTCCTCTATTTTCTCTACTGACTCTAGTTGTTATGTATTTTGTGTATGACCATTCCAATATTTTTCAGTTTTGGGAGATGTTAAATTTTTTACTTAGCTAAACTTGTTTATTTGTGCTTGCTGAATTTTAGTCATAGTGGCTCAAACTCTCATGCATTTGTGTTCTTGACTGGGAAATCATTGTTTGACTTCAATATACAGGAGTTCTATGGGTCTATATTGGGGCACTCTACTTTAAAAAAAGGTTGCTGCAATCAAAACTCATGAGATGCCACCCCTCCTAATTTGGTAGTTCTGTCTTCCTTGAGGATTCAGTTCTGTCCCTGAATCCCAGGCTCACTTTCCTATGCTCTGATAACCCAAATCTTTCAATTTCCATTAAAAGGCTGATGGATATTGAAATTATTATATCATTTATTTGAGCATAACCTACCTTCAGTTCTTCATTATGATTGGCAAGTGGAATCTGGCTAGATATATTAAAATATTGAGGTTGTAGTCCGCACCTTCACATAGATAGTTTACTTTGAGAACTATATTATCTAATAAAAGCATAATATGGAAATTGACCATTTCTTCAGATGCCTAAGCCATGCCTACCAGCCAATCAGAGTGGCTGTATGCAAATTAACCCAGCCAAGATGGAGGCCGGCACTCACAAAGCTGAGTAAACAGGCAGCTTCCGTTGCAGCAGCAGTAAAACTGTTTTCCAGTCATTGGGTTTCTCCCAGCTCCAGGCAACAACATATTTGCAACATTGTCTCAATTATAGAAGCCTCGGAGTTGAAGCAGACAGGAGGCTTTGTTACCTGCCTAGGCTCAGCTTAAAGGAACAGTGTATCAATTATAGAAGATATATAAACCCCAGGAACCTGCTTCCAGCCAGCATTGCTGGGACATTGGGTCAATGGGAGCTGTGGGCATCCTGAAAACGCCCCTCAGCCTGTCACGCAGGCTGGCCACACCCCAATGGGGTGAGGGATCCCACTGGGGGGCTTGGCCAGCCTGCAAACAGCCATCAGCCCGTCACCCAGGCTGGCCAGGTATGCCAGTAGGGACCCAAAACCTGAAGGGACTGTGGGCAGCCTGAAAGCCTGAAAATGATCCTTAGGCCCGCACCCAGGCTGGCCATAGCCCAATGGGGTATGGTATCCTACTGGGGGGCTTAGCCAGCCTGCAAACAGCCATCAGTCCCTCACTAAGGCTGGCCAGGTACCCCAGTAGGGACCCAAAACCTGAAGGGACTGTGAGCAGCCTGTTAGCCTGCAAACGGCCCTTAGCCCCCCACCCAGGCTGGCCAGGCACACTAGCAGGTGGACATCCCCAGAGGGGTACCAGACTGCAAGAGGGCACAGGCCAGGCTGAGGGACCTCCCAAGCACACAAATTTATGTGTACCAGGCCCCTAGTAACCTATAATAATAAAAGTGTAATATGTTAATTACACTGGACATCCTTCCTGATGACCTTCCAGATGAAGTGGGGGCTGTGAGGGAAGCCTGGGTCCTGGGTGCTGGATGGAAGCCTGGGCCCCAGGTGCTGAAGGGAAGCCAGTGCCAGGAGCTGGGGGAAGGAAGGACTATTCTAGCATGAATTTTCTGCATTGGGCCTCTAGTACTATATAATAAAGAACTCTTATGCTAATTAGACCAAACAGCAGAACAACCGTTTGGACAACCTTTTGGACAAAGCCTGAGCTGCAAGGGCTAGCCAAAGCAGAACAGGGCTGTGAGGGCTGAGCTCCTTGCATGAATTTTGTGCATCAGGCCTCTAGTCAATTATAAAGTACTATTTTTTAAAAAAACAGTTAAATAGGTCATTGATGTATATAATTTATTAGTTGAACATTTACAAATAATAGTGAAAATAGTATTTATTAATTGCCTTAATTATTCAATCAGCTTTCAAATTTTAAGCAAAAGTATGGATATCTATGACCAATTTAATGTCATATTTGCATTTTTAAAAGCATCTGTATATAGTTCTACTTTTGTTAGCAATATAATGCTTCCCGTCCCCAAAAGTTAGATGTAATTATATCATTTAAGCAAATAATTTTTGTTTACCTTTCCAGTCTGTACAGTTGTGTTTAAAGGAACGAGATTACCTCTTAATGGAGACTTAGCCTGGAGTAAAGTTAATCGTGTGGAATCCAATGTAGGACACTCATTGTCTTGATAACAAGGCTGCTATTAATATCACAGTCAACAAAATTTTCTTATTGGTTGCACAGATATTACATGTTTTGTATTGTTAATATATGCATAAATCTTTTCTTAATAAATTTTACATAAATAATTCAATGAAAATATAGTCATTTTAGTAAAAATGTTTTTGGAGGTAATTTATTTTGTAATTAAGTTACAATATGACAACATTTAGTGAATTTCTATATACTGAGTAAATAAAAATTTATATGTATTTTAAATATATATATATTTAAATTGAGACTACTCTTCTCAGAAGACAGCAAGCCTTATAATTTATTGGAATATGTCATTTTATCTTTAATATGCTATAAAACTGAAATAAAAATCTGTATGAACTTTACATTCTCTTCCATACTAATTTAAGCTAATATTATAGAACTAATGACAGCCTTGAGAAATGCTACTATCAATTCCAGCTGTCTCCTGCATCAGAATACTCTGAATTAGAGCAACATTTTATGAAATGTAGCTCTGAAAAACAATCCATTATGGAAGAGCTTTTGTTTTAATGCTTTGCAGACTCCTTTATATTGTGGTTATCTCCTTTCTTCACAGAAGGAAAAACAAAACAAAAACTTATGACAACCTGAATTATTTTACTTCCTTTTTTCTATTAATAACTTAGTCTTACAGTATTTTTGTACTGCATCATTGGTCTTACTGAAAAACTTCCCACAGTCTCATGGTTTGTACTTTCTCCAATTTGACATTTGGTGTATTTGCTATATAGTGTAGATCATCTCTTTTGGATTTTTTTTTTGAAATATGAAATTCATAGATCTCTGGTACACAAAATCCATGCACAGGGAGGTGGGTGTCCGTCAGCCCAGCCTGTACCCTCTTCAATCTGGGACAATCCAGGACTTCTGGCTCCCAACTGCTTGCCTGCCTGCCAGCCTGATCACCCCTAACCACTCCCCTGCCAGTTTGTTCAATGCCTAACTGCTCCCCTGCCGGCCCGATTGGCCCTAACTGCCCTCTCCTGCTTGCCTGGTTACCCCTAACTTTCCTCCCCTGCAGACCATCATGTGTCCACATAGGGGTGGCCATCTTGTGTGTTGGAGTGATGGTCAATTTCCAATTACCTCTTTATTAGATAGGATAGCTCTTTTAGATCAGACTTATCTGCCAATCTAGAATTTTAATGAAAGTCTTATTTCATCTATGTTACAGGTCCTACTCGGATTTCTCAGATATATATACAGTGCCATGCATCTAATGCAATATTTATTATCACGTAATATTTGTATTTACACAGATGCATGTCCTTCATCATTCAAATCCTCAAACACAAGGAATCTTTGCTGTGTTATTTTTCTATCATTAAGGTCTGCAGAGTATAATTGAAGTTATATAAACTTTTTTGTTTTATTGGTGCCACAGAGTAGGAATGTTACTTCATAGATTAACTGAGTAATCTATTTTAAGAACTTCATTAGCTTTTCCTTTAGCGTGTGTTATGTACCTGTTAAATGAAAAACATTTTTGGATTGATTTGATAATTCACAAAACTCATTTGAAATTAAAAATGTGATAAAATATCTTAGATATAAAATTAGCAAACTATTAGAATACAAATACATGTGAAATTAACTTTCAGGGGTCAAAACCCACTAGTTTATGCCATGTCACTAATTCTCTGTAGCTGTTGAATGTTTTAGTTCGTTTGTGTTTTTTTTTTTTTACTTAAAATCCCTCATGATTATTTATGAACAACTTTTAAGCAATTATCATGTTGAAAAAGGAGACTATCTTTTTTTGCTATCAGAATTTCTTTTACAGAAAGACATATATCTTTAATTGCAAATATAGATTTTGAAGGGCTTAAATTATAAAAGTAACTTCAAGAGGTTTAATACCTACCTCAGTATCAATACAATTCTATAGCTTCAGTCTGTGTTTTGATTAGCCTTTATATTAAATACATGAAATTTTCTCCCATTTAACTTTCTTACACCTAACTTTAGCTGGTTTGGGTAAAAAATGAAATTGGTATACATAACAATAACAACACTAACAACAAAATAGTGTAATACCGGTTGCAATAACTTTTAAAATATCACTTCATCTACTTTCTATATGTTCAAAATACTTTATGATTAAGTATTATTTATAGAGTACAATGGTTTCCATTATGAATATGATGTATACATACTTATGAAATTATAATCTATTTTGGAAACTATGCTCTTATGACATCCATTTCCCTCTGTGAAACTTAAGTAAATCAATCACGTCTCTCTCAATTTTGAAACACTCCTTTCCATCACACTTCTTTCTCCTCACCAGCAGATGTGGGAGACATCTCCTTCCTTCTTCACAGCAAAACACACATTTTTCCTTAACATTGTAGCTTTTATCTGCTACTTCATTTATTCCCTGCCTTACTTTTCAGTTATCACTTTTTAACTCACCACTGTCCCTTCCATAATCATTGCAGGTGGTTAACATAAGAGAATAAATGGATAATTAACACCTATAGTTTACTGTATTAACCTATATATTTAATTCATGTCTTTTTAATTCAAGTTAATTGCCTTTAACATAAATGGAACAGTAGCATCTTTGTCTGTTTTGTTCACTGTTATATCCTCACTACCTAGAAGAGTACTAATCCATAATAGCTCAATTAACATTTGTTGAATGAATGAATTGATAAATGAATGGAGCCAACCTTTCCCACAGTAATTGTAGTCAGAAATATGGAAATCAGACATAGCTATCCCATTAATATCTCATAAGCAACAAAGTTTTTCCTTTCTAAATTATAAACTTACCTAAAATCTATCCACTCCTCTTCTTCTGTATGCCATTATATACACATGCATTCAATCCACTGTTTTCAGAACAAAATACAGATTATTTAGTATGAGATATCTGTTTGCTTATTATTTGTCCATCATCCAATAATTGCAGAAATGAATAATTTACTACTCCTTACACACACCTGTTATAAAAGCATATTAAACATCTTGTACTTTTTGAGCTCACAGTCTCTGTATCATAAAAAATTCCCACCCTCACTTGCACATTATACCTATCAACCTCTTTCTGTGTGCTCCTAAGAACTCAATTTAGAGCGTCTTCTTTTTATATAAAAAATTCTAGATGATCTCCTCAATTTGCAAGGCTATGCAATCTTTCTATAGGCTATGACCTCCAAATTTATAATTTTGACTCCAACTTCTCCCCAAGTCCAATACTTGTATATGCAACTACTTATTCAAAACTTCTGCTTAAAAATCTAATACTAACTTGAAAGCACTAAAATACATTTCTGAATTAATTTATTCATATCTTATCCAGATAAAACATGGCAACACCATTTATCTACCTGCTCAAACCAAAAACCTGGGAGTCACCTTTTGTTTCCCATTTTTACTCATAGATTGCATACAATTCATGAGGAAGCTTCATTTACTATGTCACTCTTCCATGACCTCCTCTTGCCACTGCCCTGTGATCTTAATCCAGATGATTTGCATCTCTCAACCAGACTATGGCTTTACTTTACCAACTTGATTTCTGATTTCATGCTCCATCTCCTGAGACCAATTTTCTACGAGGCAGCCAGAGTAATCATTTTGAAAATAGAAATCATATAAAATTATTCACTGACCTTCCATTACATTTAAATTGTATAATACTAATTTCATATCATAGTCTATGGATTAAGATATAAGCTCTCTCTCCCGCTCGCATACTTCCTACCACACCTGGTCTTGCTCACTGAATTTCAGCTTTATGTTTTCCTTTCTATACCTCATCTCAACAGCTTTTTTTCTTCCTTGAGGCTTTTAAAGACGTATGTTTCTCTACCTGGAAAATTCTTCACCGGGATTTTTGTTTTCTTAATTGTGTCAAATTCCTGCTCAAGCATGATCTCAAGAAGGTAATCTTGTATATTGCAGAGGACATTGTATTGGCCTAACAGGTTCTCCTTTCAGACCAAAGCACATTCTCCCCCATTACCAGGAATACCGCTTGATGTTAGCAGTCAACTCAGTCTTTCATAGAAAAGGGAGTTGTCAATCTCAAGCTTATGCTAACTCCCTGGGGATGGCAAGTGACTGGTAAATGTGAGGGAACAAAAGTTTGGATCCCTTGCTTCAGTTCATAAAATCTCTTGAATGGTCATCACATCTCTAGAGCTCCATGTGGACTTCACTAATGTTTTTGTTGTCGTTGCAACTTACTCAATCTCTCTGCCCAATCCTGATTCATTCAGTCTCTTCTTGGGAGGCTCCTCCATAATCTTCCCACATTTAAATGACCATTTCTTGGGAAGCCAACATAAGGCAAACACCCTATTTACTATAGCAAACCTTTGTTCCGTAAGACTTTATCCCAGTTACTTGATTTACTTTATAGTTCTTCTTACTGCCTGATACTAGATTAAATATTTATAAATTATTTTTGTCTTTATATGCAACAGTACAATTAGAATGGGGTGCCCAAATGGCAAAGGTTTGTCTAACTTGTTCCCCACTTTATTCCCATTATCCAGGAAATGCTCAACATCTATACATTGCCATTGAAGGTATTCCAAATGTTTATTGGACACATACTGTATTCCAAAGTCAATCTCTATTTTAAAGATAATAGGGAAAATGTTAACTCTGAATTTCAAATGCTCACAGTACCATCAAGAGAGAGAATGGCCCTGACCAGTTTGGGTCAGTGGATAGAGCGTCGGCCTTTGGACTGAAAGGTCCCAGGTTCGATTCCGGTCAAGGGTATGTACGTTGGTTGCAGGCATATCCCCAATGGGAGGTATGCAGGAGATAGCTGATCGATGTTTCTCTCTCATTGATGTTTCTAACTCTCTATCTCTCTCCCTTCTTCTCTGTAAAAAATCAATAAAATATATTTAAAAGAGAGAGAGAGAGAATGGAGGACTGATAAGTAAACACATACTTTTTTATTTTCAATGATAAGTGCAAGAGTACATTTATCTAAAAGGTGGATTCAATAAACTGAGAGGAATTTGTGTAACTCTACTTGATAGTAAAAAAAGCTTTGCTAAAGAAATGAGATTTGAACTGAACTGACCATAATGAATATCACTTTCCACAAGGAAGAAAGTGGGCAAAGAAAGGGATATTAGAAGGATCCTGTTTTGCCTGAATATATGCAAGTAATTTGAAATGCATGCAGTTCAAGGAATAGAGACAAATATTATGTAATGACATCAGCAACTGTTTCAACAGCCAAATTGTAAAGTGTTTGGGGATAATAAGCTAAGATTGTTTGGTGGTAACAGAAAGTCAATAAAGAACTTTATATAGTGGGGTAACTTGGAAACGCTTGTTTTGTAATGGCCATTCCAATGCAATTTTTATATTGGAATTGAGTAAGAAATTAATAAAATACCCAGGTAGAATAGCTATGTCAGATATAATTCTACATAATAAAACCATAATATGCAAATCAACTGAACAGCGGAACAACCAGTCGGCAGGGGGTGGGGCCATAGAGCAGGCGGTGCCAAGCCAGCTAAGGTGAGTGCCAGTAGACAGAGGGAGGGAACAGTGATGGTGGGGGGTAGCAACTAACGGTGGCAGAGGAGAAATAAGGGGCACTGGCACCAACCTTTGATCGGCCTGTCCATTCACCTCCCGTAGAGGGAGGCCAGGGGATAGCAGTGGGGTGATGGGGGCAGGGCCATCCCCTGATTGGCCTGCTGGTGACGCTGTAGTGGCAGGGTGATGAGGGCAGTGCTGGCTCCTGATCAGCAGGCCTGGTCGCCTTCCACAAAGCAAGGCCAGATTGAGGCTTAAGCTCGCTCCCAATGGGGAGCATGTCTAAGCCATCAGTAGGACATCCCCTGAGGACTTCCAGACTGTGACAGGGCACAGGCCAAGTTGAGGAACCCCCTCCCTCCAGTGCACAAATTATTGTGCACAAGGCCTCTACTTAATAATAATAGTGATGATGGTAGCAAGAATAATAACAGTAAACAGTACTATATTGAGCATATACAACATGGCAAGTATTAATGCAATAGTGAGCCCCTTTCTCTTTTTTGTATGCTCTGTCATCCCTCTTCCCGCCTAATATACTCTTTCTCCATTTTCTTCCTCCTTCCCTTAAGGTCTTACGTCTATCTATTGCTATTTGTTTACTTTGCCCTCCTCTTTCTGTAAAAACAAAACCACAAAACTATCTGCCTTGAGCCGACTCATCAAAGAACCCTGTTCCATTTGGTCCTTCAGCATCTGAACTCCGAACCTCTTTAAGAGCTTCCCAGCTCATTATTTCCTAACTCAAGACCTGGACATTGGCTTCTATTTCTTCCTCTGTTAGATTCTCTTTCTTCTTTCCTTTTTCTCCACCGCCTACCATATTAAATTTCAGTCATCATTTATATTTTAGATTGCATTTTTTTCCTTTGGTGCTAAATAAAAAGCATAATTACATGGAACACAAAAAAAAAACATTTACTAGGCTCTGTTCTATAAAATAGATCTTTAAAAATATGTATTTATATACATACTAATAGGTACATATACATATATATGTGCATGTATAAATGTATGTATATACATTTAACATTTAATTTTAAGTAAATAGACATATATATTTAATATATACTCAATTAGTCCTCACCCCAAGCTTGCATAGCAGTCATTTTACACTAATAATTTCACAGAACCCAAAACTAAGGATTCTAAGTGTTAAGGAGCTGGCCCAAGGTCACCCATCTATTATGGGCTTTAAATTTGGAAAGCTCTGAGTCAGGATGCAGACTTGTGTCCTGAGTCCCTTAGGCCAGATTAGACCTTGCTGATGCAAGTTCCCACAGAAGGACCTTATCCATTCCCTCCGCACTTTTCTTTCCACAGTATTTATTGAGATAATGATGTGAATGATGTATTCAGTGCTTGTTTTTTTCTTCTGGGTTCCAGGCTGCAGGGGGACAGGGATGGCATCTGTTTCATTTCCACTGCATCTCACACGCTGGCACAGGCCCTGGCACAGATAGGGTAGCAGTAAATGCTTGTGCATGAATTATTAGAGAGTGGCTAATTAAACCAATTCACAGCAAGAAGAATGCCAACTGCTAAAGGTATCTGACTGCAAATGATCTTCTGCTTGATTGAGTTTTATGTAGAACAGCATAGAAATTTTATCATAGATGATGAAATAAAAGGTAATACATTCTCACATTATCCCTCAGAAAAGAAAGTCACCTTGGATGGAGGCCTACCAATGTCTCTCCTATTATAGGGCATTTTTTAAATGATTTTATTTTGAACCACAAAATACTATTTGGGGAAGACCTGTGGCCTAAAAGAACCTCAATCAATGCTAGCTCAAAATGCTTCTAGAGGTCAACTGAAGTTATTGAGCAAAAGAGACGAAGAAATTGAATATACTTTTATGACTTTCTTTTTGGTGTGGAATAAGGAGCTCATGATTGCAGGTGTTGAATGTCATTAAAAATAAGCACATTAATATACGTGAAAAGTAATACAGTAAATGTGGTATTTCACTCACATTATAGAGCTTCTGAATTTACATACAGACAACAACTAAAAATGGCAATAGTCTTAATACTGTGTGGATCAGTATTTGTGACATGAGAGAAAATCTCCAGACACAAGAGTCAGACATGGGTCCCAGTAAGTACCTCACATCCGGATGAAAGTACAGAAGATGTGTGATGGAGGGCATTGAAAGAACGCACTGTTCACAAACTCACTGATATCTAAATGTGAGTGCAGAGTTCAGACTCTGCCAATGTCTTGAATTTAATATGATATGAAAAGTCAATCGGTCTATATTGATGGTTTACGATACAGAGATAAAATTTTGGTTTATGCATATACAGTAGATAATCAAATAAATATATATTTCATCACATATAATCACAATATAATTAATAACATGTACTCTTTTATGTAATCACATAGCATACATACATAATAATTAGTAAATAATTATCTAAATCTTATATTTAATATTATATACATGCATATATGAGTGTGAAAGTAAATTTATTTGATGTTCAATATTCCTGCTGATCTAAACCTTACTTTGGAATTTTTTAATTGGAAAATCAGATGGCTATTTTAATATTTGTGGTCTCCGGACACTTGTTAAAACATGCATTTCCTCGTTTTCTTCCTCCTACATCTTTAGCAAAGTCGGAGTTCACCTTAACCATTCAAGTAAATGGCACCTTGATGGAAATGAAGTTTGCATCAAGGCCCAGTGTCCTCCTCTGTGTGGGTGTTTGTGAAACTGAGAGTAAGAAGGAAACCAGCCCCCAAATACCTGTCCATAAGCAACAAAGGATCAAGATGTTCTTTCTCCTTTTTTTTTTTCTCTTCATTACATCTGAGCCTTGAAATACTAAACTTGGATTATAAAAATGTTACAAATTATGTTTACCAAATAAATTTAAGTATAAATGAATAAGGATCCTTTTATGAACACTAACAATTTTGCATAAATTAAGTTAATGTCAGATTAAATGTGTTATTTATTGAATTACATCACTAAAAAATCTTTCCATGTGTCTTGTTATTTCAGTTATTCAGGACTCATGATGATAAGCTCAAAATTGGAAGAAAAGCCATGCTTGGCGTTTCTGAGTGGTTAGAGCGTTGGTCCACGCACTGAAGGGTCATAGGCGGGTTCAATCCCCAGGCAAAGGCATATACCAGGGTTGCAGTTTAAATTCCTGGATCTGGTTGGGGCACATGTGAGAGGACACCGATCTACGTGTCTCGCTCACATCTATGTTTCTGTCTCTCCCTCACGCTCTCCCCCTTCACCTTCCTTTCTACCACTCTCTCTAAAAATCAATGGAAAAAATAACCTCAGATGAGAATTAACAACAACAACAAAAGAAAGAAAAATTGAAACCAGAAAAGCAAACAGAGCTTCTGATAGTAATAGGAATTTAAACCTATAAAGGTAAATATATAAATAAGTTTAAACATATTGCTTTTTTGATTAAGGGGCACGTTATCATTTTTCTATTTTCTATGAAATGATTTACTTTTTGCAGTGTACTCAGTTATGCTTGTAACAAACAAAACATTGTATAACATCTGTTGTGTAGGTGTATTCCAGAGTTTCTATCTATAATTGCCAACACTATGAATACATTATATTCACACGGGAAATTTTTACCTTAGCTTTGGGGGGCATGTTTTGAAGTGATTATTAAACTCATATGTATTTTATTGTGGTTAAAAACACAATTTGAGAGATCTTCTATCCAATAAATTATTTTAAATAAAATATTACATTAAAAGCATTTTTATTGTATTCATGAATATCAATTGACTATATGAATGCATTTCTAAGACAGCTGTTTTCTAAATCTAAAGACCATTTCACAGAAAATGGATAAGAAAATGTCCATGTGTGGTGAGTAGCTTCCTTTCTGGGCACCATGTAAATTGCATCCCCAGCAAAATCGCATCCCTCAATGTGGTTTAAATTGAGTCTGTCTTTCTTGATACCTATTTTCAAAAGCAAGAGGCAGTATGTGGCTGCATGTTTCAGATTTCAACATCAGCCTTGGTTTGGTTTCCTTGGAAATGGTGAGCCTCAAGGAGAGTAGACTAATGTAATCTGTTATAAGTTCATAGAGACTTAATTCTTGCCAGGTGGGAAATCCACTGTGCTCACAACAGAATCTAGGGAAATATATGCCCCTTTCTCTGTTTTAATAACTATTTCTAATTCTGTGTGATATTAACTATCACAAATTCTAACCACAGAGATTCTAGCTTTTGCCTAATTTCCGGAAATAAGTTTACCTACTTTTACAGGAGACCTCCACCTCCACGGAGACAGACAACCTAACCAACTGAATGAGAAATAGACCCGGAGCCGTATGCCTGTTTAGGATGCACGTCGTTACCATTTCTTAGTCACGGCCTTGGACAAGTTATTTCATGTGTCTCTGCCTCAGCTTCTGCAGATATAAAGTGAGATAATAATAGTTGCTACCCCTAAGTTATTTAGAGCATACAATGAGTTAGCATATGACAACTCAGAACAATATTGACACATAGTAAGTGCTACATGGGTTTGTTTAATTGTTATGGGAATTATTTATAATGAAAAGCACGTATTTGCCCTGTTTTCAGCCCTGGTGCCATGTTATAGCTAACACAGCTCATTTTCCTTTGGTCTTCAGTGACATGCATGCCACATGCCTGAATTTATCTTCAGTGCCTTTTGTTATTTCAGTTATCTCCCTGAGCACACCATACATCAGGCCCTGTGTTAGTGACCAGGACTAAACTTGAATGAGTCAGTGACTCCAGTTTTCAGGGGCTGCCTGCTCAGAGGGGATATCTCACCTATCCAGGAAGATTAAAGGTGCTGTGTGCATTAGGGAATCATCTTTGCATGGTAAAGAACCCTGGAGAGTTTTAATTAAGGCCACCCTGATGTGATCACATCTGGAGGTCTGAAGTCAGTATGCCTTAGTTTGTGTTAGATATGTTAATTATCAGACTTACCAGCAAAAATAAAATCCCTTACCCTTTAAGTATCCATTTTCTTTCTGAAAAATATGGAAGATAAAAAAATACTTACTTCACAAAGTTGACATGGTAATATCATTTTCATCACAATAGCTATTATTGATAGACTATTATGAGTCAGGCACTTGGATGATGGTTTTAGGTAGACCCCTGAGAACTGTAAATAAAATAGAGAATAATGCCTGACATACTAGGAAACATTCATAATCAACCATTAACATTTGTTTTATTCCCTTGAATGTTGCCTGCATCTGCATCTGAGGTGAAATGATACATATTTTCCAGTACTGAGTTGTCCCATTGTAGATTCTAGTTTCCTACCCACTTTCTAACTTGTCTGGCTAAGTCTATTATTGGGTGAAGACAGAGAAACATAGAGGTGTCTGTTTGAGGAGGTTTATGGAAGTGTGGAGTGATTGCTTCAATGAATGAAGGTAAATCGCAAGTTTTGAAAGGTCATACTAATGTCTGAAGGTGTTTGACATAATATGAACACCTTGTAGGGTCAGGGGTAGGGAGTGAGCCTGAAGGTAGCCTACATCAGTCTTCTTATCTAAAAGACAAATGAAGACATGATGGCCTCTAATCCAGAGGTAGTATACCCAGAGAAGGATTGAGTTGGGCTGTTCCTAGTCCATGTACATGGTACTTGGATAGTTTTAGGAAGTTCAGTTGTACAAAAATTTGGCTCTATAGATTAACTTCACTTCCATGTTTCAGAAAGTAAAGGAGAAAATAGTATGAGATAGGTCCAGAGCACATAGCATTGAGTAGGCAAGGGGAAGAGACTTTTTTTTCTAAGACTGATTATAAGCTAGCTGAATGTTTCAAGTATGGGAATGTCGTAATACATATTACGTGCTTTTCAAAGTTCACTTGGGTGCTGGATTGAAAGCACACAGAAGAGATAAGATCTGAGCAGAAGCCGGATAAGAGTTCATGGAAATAGTGCGGACAAGATAGAAAAAGCACCTTGAGCCCTGCCGGTTTGGCTCAGTGGATAGAGCGTCGGCCTGCAGACTCAGGGGTCCCAGGCTCGATTCTGGTCAAAGGCATGTACCCTGGTTGCGGGCACATACTCAGTGGGGAGTGTTCAGGAGGCAGCTGATCGATATTTCTCTCTCATCGATGTTTCTAACTCTCCCTTCCTCTCTGTAAAAAAAATCAATAAAATATATTGGGGAAAAAAAGAAAGGAAAAGCACCTTGATTCAAGTAGTAATGAAAAAAATAGAAATGATATCATGCGATATATGTTAGTAAGATGATTGACACTTTTTTAATCCCAACTGTCCTAACCTAGAAATGTATAGTGTCAGGGGGTAAGCAAAAGAGCAGAAGCAATGGAAAAGTCTTGATTTTTAGATTGAGCAATAGTTGTTTCTACTTACAGAAATGTGGCAATCTCAGGAAGAAAATGTTTTTTAGAGTGTAGGAAATGAAGTGTTTTTATCAAGTTAACATTGAGATGACTACTAGGTATGTGCATCAATGTATAAGGAGGAAATTGGGTGCATGATTCTAGAGTTTGGGTTTGGGAACATTTGTTAGAGATAAATTTGAAAATATTAAGTTGGATATATAAACTAGTTGGGACTAGATATAATTGTTTTAAAATAATAGGGCTCAATGGAAATATCTAACAACAGAAGATACTTAGAAGAAGGAATAGAACTCTGACTAGAATCTTGGAGAATGCCATCATTTTGAGATGAAAATGTAGAAGACGCATCAGAAAAAAGAATGAAAGAGAGGTAGAAGAAAAAATGAGAATTCAGTGTTTGGGAGGCCAGGAGTAAAAAGGAAGGTATAGTTATTGTTTGATGAATGTTACTGAGATATTATTGAAGAACAGCACAAAGACAGATGAAACTGGCAATGTGAAGGTGTTTGCAGACCTTAATAAGGACAGTCTCAACGAAGTGATATGGCCAAAGACTGTTCAGTGGCAGAGAAACTGGGACATTGACTGTAGCCAGTAATTTCAAGAGTTTTGTTGAGTAAAGGCATATGGAATTGGATCCAGGATTGAAAACATATGCAGAGTGAAGGAGCTTTTTACTTTATTTTGCTTTTAAAATACTGGGCTTTTGTGAAATGATGTAAATAATCTAATGGAGAAAAAGAAATTAGAGATGCAGAGAGAAATTGCATAATTTCTACAAAATTTCTCCTAGAAGTCAATACGGGATAGGATCTATAGACTAAGAGGAGTGATTGGCCTCTGGTAGAAGTAGAGATGTTTCATCCTTAGTATTAAGATTAAGGGTAAAAATGGTAAGTTCAGAAAATGATAGGTTAAAAGTTTTGGTGGTGGGGTGGTAAGCATATTTTTAACAGGTGCTATAAAAAGGCTATTCTACTGAAATCACTATTAGTACATAGAGAAATGCATGGTTTCCTGTGCATTGCCCCTTGAGACATATCTAGGTTAGCCCTACATGGGTGCTGGGCCGTCAGCTGGCTTATTATCCTGTCTGATCTCAATTCTCCAGCAGCCAGGTGTCCAGATGCTGGGAAACCAGTATTTGCTAGCACTCTCCTAAAGATATAGTTGAGATCAATAAATTTGTTCCCTATTTACAATTGTATTCTCAGACAGCAGTAAGATGGTGAAGTCCCTTTCCTGATGTCCACACCATAGTGCCTCTAGTCTCTCTATGGTTTCCCAACATATGAAAACATTCACCTGGTTCAACTTTGACCTGAGCCAAGTGATACTTGCTGAGAGTCATGCATGGGAACTGATGTTAATGCCTTTGTCCTGGTGCATGGCAGAGTTCTTAGGCTAGGTCACCCCAAGGGCTGAAGACATCACTTTGGGGCCAGGATAAGTTACAAGAATGGGCAAGAATAAAATGGGCATACTGCTGTCCTTGAGCCACAATTGACTTTGAGGTCATTGAAGCACAGATCTTCTGGAAGGTAACAGTGAGTCATTGTGAATATCAAAGGACTCAAAGGTGGATGTATCAACTACTTCCCACTAAAGCCTGTGATAAGACAGGTTACATAAAGGCAGGTGATGGGCTGAGTACATTTTTGCCACAGGACTGCAACACTCCAGATCACTCAGAAATGTTAAAGTTCAAGGAACACCTGGAGTGATAAAGCTGCCAACCAATCTATCATCTGGTTCCTCCTCGCAAACGGGGAAGCCCTTCTGAGCCTTAGTGAGGAGGATGAAAGAATAAAAACAGTCCATTTGGAATCTTTGACAGGCATTGGCTGCTTCCCAAGGGAGTACCTGAGTGGAAGAGGAATCTCTAGATCAAATGGACACATCTTGGACAGTCCAGTAAAATCTGGGGGTTGGAGATAGGCAGATCATTTGAAACCTTGATTGCAGATTTAGCTGTCTGAATTCAGTAATCAGGAGTGGAAAGTCATACATACTTTATTCCTGAATTAGTTGCTGGTGACTTCAAATGCACACCCCACCGAGCTTTCTGAGAAGCTTTCTGACAAACTTCAGACCCTTTACTGACACTGCTCAGAATCAGTGGGTCACAGTGTCATGATTATACAAAAACTACAAGTTATATAACCTATGTCAGGAAGTGGATCTTGTAACCAGGTCTCTGAATCTCTACCCAAAGAGGATACAGGAGACAGAAGAATAGGGGAAGGAAAGAGCAGCAAAAGAGAGAAGGCTAGTGGGCTAAACCACCACATATTACCATTTGTTTTTACAACAGAGGCTGCCAGTGCCCTCTGACCCTGACCGGAGGTGTGTCCAGTTATTATACTCCTATATAAAGTGCTGTTTGCTGATGTTCCCAGGAAGACAAGAGATTGACTAAAATACATCAATTGTATTTTCAATGCATACATGACTGTATATTTCAAATATATTCTAACTGGATAGTCTTACTGTAACTTACAGTTTGTCGATGCTTTCAAATATGTAGTTCTCACTAACTGTATTAATAACCTATATAACCTAAGATTAGTTCACTGCAAAGATGTATAGCTCAAATCATCATAGAGTTTTGAAAGAAACAGACCTGCAGTTGGAGATACACCGATCTATTTCCAGTGATCTATCCCCAACTGTTTATATTAGGGCAAGTCATCCAAACTTAGGCTCACTTACCAGAGCTGACAGTGCCAGGGCTCGCCTCTCGCGATTGGAGCTCACAGGTGATTGATACATCATTGCCTCCATCATCAGCCTTCCTCAATGATAAGGCATGTTTGTAGCTTTTGTTCCGTTTTATTTCATTTTTATTTTATGTAGTCATGGTTTCCTAATACTAGTGTGCCACCAGTTTATATTGCTTTTCATTAATGAAGTGTTCAGAATTTTTGTCTTTGGAAATACATTGCAAACATGTCACGTTTTATTTTTTAATGAAGGTCAGTGAAATGATTGCTTCCATTTTTAGTCTCAGTAGTAAATCCAAATCCCTTATAACCTAAATGAAAGTGAAAACGCCTGAGAGAGAGAGAGAGAGAGAGAGAGAGAGAGAGAGAGAGGGGGGGGGGGGGAAATGCTATCCAAATTGAATATCCTCTTACTTCACTGGCTTTGAATAATTAAGTAAACAATGTAAATTCATCATATATGATCATACTTGTGTTTACACTTCAATGCTGAAATACAATCATGATAATGAATATCTGATAATAAATAAGCAGCATAGTTTTAGAGGCTATTTAATTTCAGTTATAGCATAATGCATGTCTAACATCAGAATTTATTGAGATATTTTTTAAAGATTTGGCTTTCTCTTTTACTGGCTAGTATCTATAAATTATTGGTGATGCATTTAATAAAAATGTGTTGAAATCAAATAATATTTAAGGTAACAGAAAGATTATGTTTTATTAGACATAGTATTTGGCACTCAGACTAAAATTTCTCAGGGCTATCTAACAGAATTTTATACTTTCCATCTTGATTTTTCTCAGCATCATTTTCTACAACAATAGCATGCAATAATTATATTATGGTTCCCACATTCTTTTTCTCTTATAGTACACTATATTCATATATGTATATACCTTATTTCTCTCTCTCCTTTTCTCTATACCTGTCTCTATCTTTTTCTTTCTCCTGCATATTCACACTTTCTATTAATAGTAATTATTACAAAAGAAATAAATTTAATATATATTTCTATAGTTAGAAATAAGGAGAACACACCAGGACAAGTTCCTTACTTTTAAAAGAAGAATCTGAACCAACAGAAAAACATTCTGCAATAGAATATCATACTCAGGTAAAGAAGGTAAATAATTCCTTTACATACAAAGGATCGTCTAGTTTATATTCCATAATACTGATTTTGATAAAGAAAATGAGAGAAAATCAAACCATCTTACATTTTTAAAAATTATCATTATTTTTTAAAATTTAAATATTAAGATAATTCAGTTGGAAACATACAATTAATTATCTTAATGTGATACCATGCCTGGCCAGTGTTGCTCAGTGATTGAGCATCGACCTCAGAACCAGGAGGTCAGGGTTCAATTCCTGGTCAAGACACATGCCCAGGTTGTGGCTTGATCTCAATCCCCAGTGTGGGGGTGCAGGAGGCAGCCAATCAGTGATTCTCATCCTTGATGTTTCTATCTCTCTCTCCCTCTCCCTTCTTCTCTGAAATCAATAAATATATATACTTTAAAAAAAAAAGTGATATCATGTCATTCTAGAATTTTTATAGCTTAAAGGTATCGTTTACCTTTGGTAAATAGATGGCTTCAGTTATATAGTCTGTATGTAAAAGCACTTTGAGCAGGTGTTTCACATTCTCTCTTAAATAGGAATTAATATGATTTTATTCAGAGCATAATTTTATGTCTATAATTCAAAGAAATATACATTTACGCATTGGCAAAACATTTAGTTTCATTTATTATTTCAGTAAAATACAAATCAAATGTATTGAGAAAAGTATTTTAAATCTTTCATTAGCATAGAGATTTTTGAGAATATGTATTCTTCATAAATATGGCAAAGATCCTAATATTAACTATTATGGGAATTGGATGATTTTAGTAATCATTACTTTGTTTTTAATAGTCATATTAATATATTTCCACATATTTTTTCTAGAATAGTATCTTGACTTGTATTAATTTTTTTATACTATCTCACTATAATTTGGCTACAGCCTAGAGCTAGTTGCTGGCTGGGATTAGAGAGATTGCCTGTAGCCATGGAATAAAAATAAACTTAATTTGGATATATCCGGATTAAGCAACATACTATCTTCAATAAGATCAGGTGCTAAAACAATCAGCCAAACAATTAGAATATTATCCTAACAACTTATGAATTCTCTGCTTGCTTTGGCAATTTCTTCTACTTTTGAAATCACCACAAATTGCTATGTAAATTAGCTCCCTATACTATTGTCATAATGATGGTCAGCGCTAGTGTTATTGGTGGAAGTGGGGTGTCCTCTTCCCTACTAGATGCTTGGGATGGGGTCCTTATGATTAACCCCTTAAGAATTTTCTGAGACTCACACAGAGGATGAGTGATTTTTATTTGCATGGTACATCTCTGGTTTTCTAAAGCCCCACTTCCCTTAATGCAATCCTAGAAGAGGTGTAGCTGGAGATTCAGTTGAGCTAGAAGCAAAACCAACTTCCAATTTCCCTTTCCGTGGTGGAGTTGGATCCAGTGCAGCATCAGGCTCGTGGCAGTCCATTAGTCCATTGTGTGGGATCCACTCGGCCATGAGCTATATGGGCAAATGCCAGGAAGCCAGGAGAGAACCGGGAGCCAAGAGAGCAAGAGAGCACAAGAGAGAGAACTTCTTTATTTAGGGGATGAAATAGCTCAGATCTTCCCACGCTTGCAGTGCCCAAGCCTACTCGGGCCAATGACCTGTTTCCAGACGTGACTGACAAAAAATGCCTCCCTAAGTCACCCAGACTTTACTGGGTATGCCTCTGTTTTCTACTCTGTTCCGTTCCTTCCCTCAGCAATCTGTGAGGGATAGACCCCTGGGTTCCTGGGAATGTTCAACTGCAGCTTCCTGGCAACGCTGTACAGATGGCGTTCCTATAACATTTGGCCTTCCTTGTGTTCCTTTCCTGCTTTTAATAAACAGGTTAATTACGATGGTATCACTAGGAGAGAAAAAAATAGTAAGTCTATCATCTTTTTATTTTCTGATAACTTTTTTTAAAAAATTAAAGTTACTAACCATATTTAAAATATGCTCAAATGCTGAAAGGATGATGTTGAAATGGCTTTTCTTGCACACAACTTGAGAAAGGGTAAACAAGTTCAAAGTTGGGGGGATCATATTTTAACAAGGTTTATAAATAGCCTTAAGTATGTCTATAAATTTAATACATTATTTCAATTCTGCGATTTTGAAATAATGTATTAAATTTATAGACATACTTAAAGCTACCTAAGTATGTCTATATTAAAGTAGGTCTACATTAAGTATGTCTGTATTAAGAATATATTAAAAATGCATATGAGAAATTAAAGGTAACAGATTAGAAAAAGCAAGTAGAAAACACTCTATATTCTAAATGAGATCAACTTATGAATTATAAATTTATATTGCTCTCATAGGGAACAGAAATTCTATTCCCTTTTATGCTATAAAATTTACTACAATTTTGGAAAAATATTAGTATCATTATTTAATTTTAATGAATAAAATGTAAAGATTTTCTCCAAAGCTATTTTTTAGGAGACACATTCTGAAATTGAGTCCATAAATTTTATTATGATTCTTTTCTCTATTTTTTATTTTGCTGAATAATAAATGTGGTGGTTTCTATGTCTTATGATAAATATCATATTTTATAAACTTTTTGAAAATGAAAAAGTTTAATAAGTATCAAACTTTCAAGTTTTAGTATTCTTAGTAAAATTATTTGAACATTTTGAAATATTAATCTTACAATAGAATGAAGGAACCTTAGCAACTAATTTTCTTCAAGGTTATATATCTTTTATTCATCACTGGTCTATAGAAAATAGAAATATCTTATTTAGGGCTTAGAAGTGTAGATTCAAAATACTGATTCATTTTGAGAAGTTGACAAGTTAGCTTCAAAAAAATTTAAATACAGAGGTTTCACTCATTATATTTATATGAATGTGGCCATATAAACATTATGCATACTTATTCATATAATGGAAAGAAGTGTTTTGTTTTAGATTAGATCCTAGATTGGTTAAAGTTTTTTTTTCCCCCAGATTAGAAAAATTCCTCAGAGTAAAACAGCTTTTGAATACAGAAAATATGAAAGGTAAATATTTCCAAACATGGTATCTTTAAAAAATAACAAGTTAGAAAATACTAATGACCTTAATTGGAATAATTAGAAGTCAATTAGTTTTGAATAATCAAACAGGAGTTTTAGAGGGAGCACAAAATTGGGGGAGATTCACAGTAAAGTGAATACACAAGAGAGTAAAGCTGGGACACACTCTGTCATTTTAATCAGCAGAACATAAGACAATTAAAACAGAAAGAAGGGCTGGTGAAGAAAATACAAGAATCACAAGAAGTGACATTATTAATTAACATGAAAAAGTTCAGATAACACCTCCAACTCTCCAAACATCTTCACACATGATGTTTAACCAGTGATTCAAGAATTAGAGGATAATATCCTCAAAAATGTTTGAAGAATACAAGAATAAACAAAATTAAATTTGGGAGCCCCTTACATGTCCCGCATGATTCAGGGTTCCTGCTCAGGGTTTGAGTTCTGGAGGAGGCCGCACACAAAATGAAGAGAGAGAGACTAAAAGAGAATCAATTTGGAAACTGGGGGGCCAGGAGGGTGCCTACCTCTAGTGGGAATGACTGCCACTGCTCTGGCCCTGCTCAAAGCTTTTATTAAGGCAATGGGAAAACAAACATATCTTTAGCGCAGAAAATTCTAACAAACAGGCAGCAAGAACTTACATGTAATTAACAGGTGGGGGTTTGCTTTAACTAACAATGTTTCAACTTAATGGGTGCATAGCTCTGACCTTTCAGAGCAGCCAAGGTTGGTGAAAACAATCAGTTTACAGCATCTCCCTGTTTCTTTCCTTTAAAAAATCTTGTATCTGCAGACCAGAAATAACCATATAAGAACAAAAAATGTTTAAGTCCCAATTTCAATGTCCAACAGTTCTGAGTCAAGTTTCAATGTCTAACAGTTCCTTATGTGTACATGTCAGCAAATGATATTTCAGTTCTGTATGGTGAACAAATGGTGGCAATGCAGGTCCGACCTTCTCTGGTTTGGTCCTAGGCAACTTGCAGCAAGGCACAGCTGCTGATTGCTAGCATGGCAAAGCATCGTTAGGCGTCTTCCATCCCTGCATTATTTTTCCTCTTGTTTTCATAGCTGGAGCATTCCTGATAATTTCTCTCTGTTGCAGGAATCCATATGGTCTATGTATGTTTTCTGAAAACATACAAACATATTCTTGACCAAAAGTTAATAAAGGAATCTTTTCTATAAATTTTACTTGGGCTTCTTTTTAATTTTGCCCAAATGATTTTCCTTTGGCTTATTTTGATACCATGTATGTTTTTCATGGGTGTCTTGCTGTTAGCATTACAAATGAAAATTAATTTTCAAAGTAAAAATTTTTCTAGATGTAATTTAGTTACAGGATATTTTTCCTTACATGGTATTTTCCACTATCCCCCCTTTTTTGATTTAATTATTAGGAGGCTTTTGGAAAATTTTTATAATTTTGGTTAATACTTTTAGGAACAGCTTTTTTGTACAATTAAATTACTGTCAAATTTAATACTATACAACAATCTTAGTTTACACTGTAAATATTAATGAAAAGAATTATTTTGCATCCTTGAGAATGCCTTGAGCATTTCTGGTCTTAGGCTTGATTTAGATAGGGCAGCTGCTGTCAGCCAAGTCTCTGCTATCTGGGTCCTGATCTGAGGTGGGCCAAGTTTCTGTATGTTGCCTGGGTCCCAACCTGAGTTGGGCATGGGAAGCGGGAAGCAGCCATGGGGGCAGAAGACTTCCCTCAGAAAGGGCAAATGTTCAAGCCCCTGCATTTTTTTGGGGGGTGAGGATCTGTGCCCCACCTCTGTTGACCCCCAAGTTCTCTTCTGATGGCCCCTGTGCGACTGTGCCTGTCTTAGATTGTTCCTTCCCTGAGGAATCTTACCCATCTCTGGCTAACCAGCCATTCTTCAGGGCCAAGCAGGGTGATGTAAGGTTCAGTTCTGTCTCCTTGGTAGCCTATGCCCCTGTGGCCTCCACACCCAGTAACTGTCTTGGGATCCCCTAGCCTGCAGGAGGGGCCCTGGCATTGATCACATATCATGGGGAACCCAGGTTTCTTCTCTAGGGAGGGCCCAGCTCACGCCATTGGGCGAGAGACAGATTCATGGCACCAGCCACCATAAGACTTCAATCTCAGTATGAACAGAGAGCTCAGGCAACAGCTATGGGAGGGGACTCTCTTGGCAAAAAAGGGCAAGAGAGGCCAATATACAATGTTCAAGTGCCTTCCCAGGGGGCCTTACACACAGTGGAAGGAATTAAATCCTTTCATATCTTTATTAAACTTCTGCCAAACATTCAAAGAATTAGTTTGTTAGTTTTTTGGGGGATAAATGTACAATATGCTGTGGTAAAATCTCAAAAATTATTAATGACATTGTAGAATAATATCATGTAAGGATATTCTTTGCTCTAGGCCATGGCAATTCAATTTTAAACTGACTATGAATTTCTTTTTGTATTTATAACACCTCTTATTTCCACCTGTTACTGCAGAACATAGCTGATTTTGTATATCCATAGCCAAAAATTCTCCCTTCCATAGTAAATAATCTCCTCCATCCAGAGTTTCAGGAGCCAGAGAATACCAATCATAAGGAGCTAAGAATGCTTCAGAAATATTATTCATAATTTCTCCTGTAAAAGGAGCCAGTGGACCATTTTGAACAACGCTTTCTCACAAGGCTTTTATCATTTTAAAATCAAATTTTTTATGGTGTCTTATTATCTGATTTGGCAGCTGTGGGTCAGTTACTTCTATAACAGCAATATTGTGTTTCCCATGGAAATTTCAAATTTTGACCAACTTTTTGCCACTCAAGATCTAATGTACCTTCTTCAGGAAACCAAGGGTTATGTTTTATAACATCAAACAAAAACTATAAAAGAATACCTTCTAAAACTTATAATTCCTTAAACATACAGTTGTTTAATAATTTCTAAATCCAAGTTTAAGAATTTTTGTACCTCCAATTAAGTGATAACCTTTTCTTTAAAAATAATCTCTATAAATGTGACAGAGCAGAATTCTAATTCTCCCCAATTAGCCTGGCTGACAAAGACGTTCCCACCCTACTTACAGATCTCGATTCTGTAGTTGCCCTTGGACTTTTGCATGTGGTGAATTTCCCTCACCTTTTTTCGGCGAATTTTCCACACCTTTTTCTCAGTGTATTTTCCTTCGCTCTAGATGAAAAATATCTGCTCCTTCCAGAAGTCCCAAGTTAGGCACCAGATGTGGGAGCCCCTTACATGTCCCGTGTGGTTCAGGGTTCCTGTTCAGGGTTTGAGTTCTGGAGGAGGCCACACACAAAATGAAGAGAGAGAGACTAGAAGAGAATCAATTTGGAAACTGAGGGGCCAGGAGGGAGCCTACCTCTAGTGGGAATGACTGCCCACTGCTCTGGCCCTGCTCAAAGCTTTTATTAAGACAATGGGAAAACAACCATATCTTTAGGGCAGAAAATTCTAACAATAAACAGGCAGCAAGAACTTACATGTAATTAACAGGTGGGGGTTTGCTTTAACTAACAATGTTTCAACTTAATGGGTGCATAGCTCTGACCTTTCAGAGCAACCAAGGTTGATGAAAACAATCAGTTTCCAGCAATTAAAGTTATCATCCTTATCTCTTGGGTGTACCCCTTTCTTCATCTCTTCAGCTACAGACTAAGTTTAGGCTCTTATCAAATTTTACATGACCTAAGCTAATGTCCTCCTAACAGAATTTTCACTGCTAGTTTTTCTGTCTTCAAGGCACCCTTCAGAGTTTCCTTTGATATTTTACCATCTCTAAAACATGAGTAAATCCATTATCTTCTAGAGAATCATCATCTAACAGTCTCTTTTCTTGAAACTATTTATCCAAATGAAAAGTTGGCTTTCCATAGTAAATTATCTCATGTGCTAATGTGGGACTCTAGTGAACAGGACCACACTTGAGTCATGAAGAAACTACTGTGAGGGACCAGACACAAAGAGATTATCTCCTCATATGCTTAGAGTATGCAGAAATCAAGTATGTTTTCTGGAAGGAGAGACACAGTGGTCTTTCTTCTTTAATAAAACTGGGGTGATCACTGATACTTTTGAAAACATCTAATGTAATAAAAGAGTAATATTGAAATTGACCATATTTATGGGACACCTGAGCCATGCCCACCAGCCAATCAGAGTGGCTATATTCAAATTAACCCAGTCAAAATGGAGGCCAGCAGTCAGGGAGCTAGAGTTAACAGGCGGCTTCCATTGCACCAGGAGTAAGGTGTCTGCCGGCCGGCTGGGCCTCTCTGTGCTCAAGGCAACAACATAGTTGCAACGTTGTTTCAATTATAGAAGCCATGGAGCTGAAGCAAAGAGCATGCTTCCGTTGCACCACCAATGGAGGAAACTGCCTGTATAGAGTCTACTAAGGCAACATTCTTTCAATTATAGAAGCCACGGAGCTGAAGCCAACAGGAGGCTTCATTATCTGCCTAAGTCTCAGCTTAAAGGAACAGTATCAATTATAGAAGATAAATAAACCCCAGACACCTGCTTCCAGCCAGCCTTGCTGGGACATTGGGTCAATGGGAGCTGTAGGCAGCCTGAAAGCCTGAAAACGCCCCTCAGCCCATCACCCAGGCTGGCCACACCCCAATGGGGTGAGTGTCCCCACTGGGGGGCTTGGCCAGCCTGCAAACATCCATCAGCCCCTCACCCAGGCTGGCCAGGCACACCAGCAGGTGGACATCCCCAGTGGGGTCCCAGACTGCAAGAGGGCACAGGCCAGGCTGAGGGACCTCCCGAGTGCACAAATTTTTGTGCACCGGGTACCTTTTTAATAATAAAGCCAGCTAACATTTATGGTGCATTACCCACTGCCAGCCACTAGGCTGACTACTTTGTTATGTGGTATTTCAATTAATTCTGACAAAAATTTTATGAGGCAGATGGCCCTATTTACTCCATTTAACAAATAAGAAAACTGAGGCACAGAAGCCAACATTGCTTCCAGGATATGAAGTAAAGAAGTCTGACTCCAGAATCTGAATCACAGCCTCCCAATCTTCCTACACACATAGATCCAACCCAGTTTGTAGCCTGCAGTATGATTGGCCAATGATAACATTGGAACTCAGAAGCAAAGTCAGAATTTTTAAAAATTATCTTTACTACTGTGAGTTTGACAACTTGAAGACTCTTCTCCTTCATACCAATATTAATGAATATGAATTCTTAATTTGTGTCATGAAATATGTCAACATGTGGAAAATGTGAATAATTGAGTGAACTAATACTTTCGAAATGACTAATGCATAATTATAAAATCATGCATGACAGATAGATCAATGGCTTTTTAAAAATATATTTTTTATTGATTTCAGAGAGGAAGGGAGCGGGAGAGATAGAAACATCAATGATGAGAGATCATTGATTGACTACCTCCAGCACACCCCCCTACTGGGGATAAAGCCTGCAAATTGGCCATGTGCTCTTGACTGGAATCGAACCCAGGACCCTTAAGTCCATATGCCAACATTCTATCCACTGAACCAAACCAACTAGGGCATCAATAGCTTTTAATGTATCATCATCATATGAAGTGTTTAGTAATTTAGTTGCAACTAACCTTTAAAAAACTTATCACATTTTGATGTACTTATAAAAAAATACACAACTATTTAAAATGACCACTAAAATATTACTATCTGTTTGAAGCTGGATTTTCATCATATAATTCAATGTAAATATAAATTGCTACAGATTAAATGCAAAACAAATGTGAGAACCCAGCCAGCTTCAACTAAATCTGAAGTTAAAGAGATTTGCAAATATGAAATGCAATTCCACTCATGACTATTTTATAGTTCTTTTAAATAAAAACATTATTGATAATAACATCTTATGGGTTTATTATTATTTTCAGTTAATGATAAGCAACTATTTAAATTTTTCTGTTTCAATGTCTAATGAGGTAAATATCTTTAGGGTTGGTTCTCAGTTATATTTAATAGTGTAAAGAATTCCTGAGTCCCAAAAGTGAGGGGACAACTCTTCTGAAGTTTCTAATAGAGGGAACTTAGTTGTCCCTAGTCAACAGAGTAGGCCCTTGGTAGGTGATTTTGTGACCTGCACAAACAGCTCTGCCATGGACTGGAAACAGTTCTGAGACAGAAAGAGGAAAGATTCTCTTAGCATCCATATTGCTCAAATTAATCCTCCAGACAAATGTTTGGTCATCTGGTAACTATCACATTCAAAGTCCATCTACTTGGTAATTATTCCGGTTTTTATATAACCATTCATGAAACCTTCTTCTTTTTAACCATTTCTCCCCTCTTAATGAAATGCAGTTCAATAGTCTCTTACACACTCTCCAAAAACTTGCTCCTCCACCTGCTTTCTTTCTCATCACTGACAGCTGAGCTGAGACAGCCCTTAGATGCTTTTCTTTCCTGCTATGTAACTTTTTGCATCCTTTTGCTAAGTGGAAAGATTTAACATCTCTCAGTGAATCTGTGCTCTCTCTCAACTTTGAAGGGCTTTAATTTATTCTTCTCTCCTCTTTGTCATATTTATTTAATTATTTTTTTAGCGGATTTGTAAAAACTAAGTTAAAAACAATTTTTAACAATTTAAAAATGATTATTTCCAGACATGTAGGAAGAATTCAGAAATAGACTAATCTGAGCTCTTTTATTGTTCAGGTGCAGAAACTACAGCCGAGAGAAGCATGTGCTTCAGTCATATGACAAATGGCAGAGAAGTTGTATGCCTGGCCCGTTGACTGGCATCTGATGCCACCTACTCCTGCAGAATGTTTTTCATCATGTCCCTTCTATGGGATGCTCCTGTGTGAGTTATGTACTGACTTCACTTTAGTTCAAGTCTGTATCCTTTCTCAAATTGTGGAATGAACTCAATGGTCATAGCATGCCCTGCCAGGAAAAGTATTAGTAAAGCATGTGGATCATAATGTAAGCATAATTAACTTGTAACACATTATAGTTCATGCACTTGCTGTTTGCTCCATATCTTCTTCAAGTCATAAGTGGATGAGACATCTTATCAATTATCTAAATATTACAGTTGTTGTTTCTTCAAAGTTCTGATTCCTACTGAAGACAGATTTGAAATGTTAGTGCCTTTATGTTTAGGATAGTATAAAAATAGCTTAGCAGTACGTAAAGAAAAATAGAGATCTTCTTGGAGAAGCATTTATCAGAATCGCAGGAGATTCAAGAATAGCACTGTTCTATTCAAAAAGGAGAAAGAAATTGGGAGCAGATGGTTAACTTTGTATTAAGAAAACAAAAACAAACAACTCAGTGACAAAGCAAGATTTGCTGGTTTGGGAAAAGCCCTCCGACCACACCTCACCCAAGGTGGAGTGGGATGGAGAGAAAGGGAAGGTATGTAGGCATATAATAGAAGCACAGTTGGCAAAGAATGTAGGAAGGGGCAACAGGCACCACAAAAAAAAGCATATTGAGTACAGAGAATAGAATCACCTCCTGGGATTGCAGAAGGTCTCTAGAAGTAGTTGGATATAAAAGTTACATAAGCTTTGAGTGGCAGAGTTAGCAAAATCATGTGATCATCAAAGTCCATTACCAGTGGTGAGGAGAGCTTGCTATCACTACTCTGGTACTTGTAGAATCATTCTATGTATAAAGGAATATCATAGACTTGGGTTATTTTGCTTAGGATGATATTCTCAAGATCTTTCCAGACTGCTGCAATGATAATATTACATCTTTCCTTATGGCTGAATAACAGTCTATTGTATATGTGAAATCTATATAATTTTTATTTATCAACTAGGAGCCCTGTGCATGAAATTCATGCACTGGGTGTGGGGGGGGGGTCCTCAGCCCAGCCTGCCCCCTTTCACATATTGGGAGTCCTTAGGGGGTGTTCTACTGATGGTTTAGGCCGGCTCCCTGATCCCCTTGGGGAGCAGGCCTAAGCTGCAGTCTGACCTCCCTTTGTGGGAGGCGACCAGGCTAATCAGGGGAAGCCACCAGCCTCATCATCCCACTGCCAGTCACCACAGCCACCAAGGTGTATTCATCAACACAGACTCCAGTCCCTTCACCATGAAGAAATGACAACTTTCTTTAGGCATTTTCAATATGTGTCCTTCATAGGCTATGACCTTTCTATCTTTCTCTCTTTCTCTCTTTCTCTCTTTCTCTCTTTCTCTCTTTCTCCCTTTCTTTCTTTCTTTCTTTCTTTCTTTCTTTCTTTCTTTCTTTCTTTCTTTCTTTCTTTCTTTCTTTCTTTCTTTCTTCTTCTTCTTCTTTTTTTCTTTCTTTCTTTCTTATCCTCACCTGAGGATATGTTTTCCACTGATTTTTAGAGAATGTGGAAGAGAAGGGAAAAACAGAAACATCGAAGTGAGAGGAACACTTTGATTGGTTGCCTCCTGCATATACCCTGACCTGGGCCCCGGCCAGGGAAGGGCCTGTAACCTAGGTACATGCCCTTAGTCAGAATTGAACCCAGACCCTGCAGTCAACAGGCTGAGGCATTCTGCACTGAGCCAAATCAGCTAGGGCAGGATATGACATTTCTTAGCCCTCCAGCAGCAGACCTTCATATTTTTTCTCCAGGAGTGTGGTGGAAAAACCCTAGATTGCCTTTTTGGATTCTTATTACCCAAGTTACTAAGAATATTACCAGTGGCATACAGGGAGCTAGCCAATGAGCAGTAAGAAAAGGTGTTTCCTCTGTATTTCAATCTGAACACCGGCTCCACCCCTGCCCAGGCCTGTAACCTCTGGCCAAGGCTGCAGACCTGGGCAGAAGACCCCCCAAACTCTTCGGATCGCCGGCTTCATAGAGCCCAGGCCTCTGCAATCACCAGCTCTGATCCTGCTCACTGCCATTGCCAGCTCTGCCCTTGCCCCACTGGCAGCCTCTGGCCAAGGCTGCAGGCCTGGGCAGAGGACCCCCAGACTCTTGCTTTGCCAGCTCCACCAGTGCTCTGCCCCTGTCCCTTCAATCACTGGCTCTGCGGAACCCAGGCCCAGCAATCTCCAGCCTTGTCCTGCCCAGGACAGAGGCCTCTAGTGAAGGCCTCTGGCCTGGGCAGGGGACTCCCAGCCTCCTCTGATCATCTGTTCCACCCCTTGGGTCCCCTGCATCCCCCACCACCTGTCTGGCTAACAGACCTGACCACTTCAGTGGCAGGGCTGAGTCAGACTGGGCGCCACCATCTTGTGGCTATGGGGGTGGCCATCTTTGTGATACAGTGATGCCTAATTTGCATATTACTCTTTTATTAGACAGGATGTGGCTATGGGCGCCTCCATCTTGTGTCCATGGGCACTGCCATCTTGTGGCCATGGGGGCAGGCATCTTTGTCACAGATTGATGCCTAATTTGCATACTACTCTTTTATTACATAGGAGGATGTGGCTATGGGTGCCACCATCTTTTGTCCATGGGGGACGCCATCTTTGTCATGGAGTGATGCCTAATTTGCATATTACTCTTTTATTAGATAGGATATTACCTCAACAAATGTAATTTAAAAAATGAGAGATGAGTTCATTGTATTCATCACCCTCTTCTATGTATATAGGAAATGGAAAAGCACAGTACTTCTCACTATCTAGTCACTGCCTATCCCAGAAGTTCTTGAAAAGCACTGAATGTCAGAAGCTCTTTAGCACATCAGTATTAACCTTTCCCAGGCTGTGCAGAGTAGGCAGGAGCTTGACTTAAGACAGGGGCGGATGTGGGCATGGATATCAGTACAAGACTGTGGGAGAAAAAATACACACCCTTAGTTCTGATGGGGTAAGTGATGTTTTGCTGAGAACAAATTGTTATGTGGCTCGTATTAGAACTAAGAGAACACTGATTCAAATGTCTTCCCTCCAGCTTCTGCAAACAAAGCAGCATTTCTGGAGATCCAGCCTGGGAGGGATGACTCGTGTTTCCCAGGAGAAGTTAGAGTGGGCAGAGCCAGGTAGCAAGAAAGCCACAGATAAAGTAAGTGAACTAGGAGGACTGTGACTTGGTGCTATAGCCACTGAACAAGACAGCCCACTGTCATGCCCAGATTCTGTCACTGACATCTTCAAGAGCCTCCATTTCCTCAATTGAAAAATGCCAATTGTGTTATTTTGCCCATGTCTTCCAGAGCAAAGTAACATGAAATTGTGGTTCAGAACAACAAAAAATGATCATCCCACAGTTCTGGAGACTTGAAGTTCTAGATCAAGATGTCAGCAGGATTTGTTCCTTCTGAGGGCAAATTGGTTCCATGCTTCTCCCTGTGGTTCCATGTTTTGGGTGAATTTTCTGGCAATCTTGGGTGCTCCTTGCCTTGTAGATGCATAACTTCCATATCTGCCTACACCTTTACATAGGTGTTCTTCCCTGTGGATGTTTCCATTTCCAAATTGTCTCTTTTTATAAGGACAGTAATCATACTGAATTAGGGGCCCACCCTCCTCCATTATAACCTCACCTTAACTACTTAAATCTACAACACCCCTATTTCTAAATAAGGTCAGGTTCTGAAGCACTGTAATTAGAACCTCAATAGGCAAATTTTGAGTGGACACAATTCATCTCATTACAGTATTATTAAAACAAGCCCTCAGAATTTTATAAGGAAATGATAGAACATACACAACAGGCTTGACACAACCTCAGCAACACAGTTAAAGGTCAGTTAATGAGCATTCATTTGTAAAATGTAGTTAAAGAAACTAACTTCTTAGTGTTTTCATTAAGATTTAACATATAAATGTATTGTAAAACACTGATTCGTGTCTGGAATATACTATTGTCCTAGAAATGGCAGCTTTGAGAGTGGTGTATTGAGCAGCGAAAATTAACCAGGTGACAAGCCTAAAAGGGGAGAGGCATAGTTTCCAGGAGGCAAGCAACAGTTAATAAAGATCTCCACTTGCAGCAGCCTTGTGGGATAGAGCTTGGAGAGTACAGCTCAGGCAGTGAAAACAAGTCCTTATATCCAGAACTAAGCAGAAATCAGATCAAAAAGTATGAAACGGGATTGTTAAAATACAATATATGCACTATTAGACATTAGCATATTTTGACTGTAATCTACTAACATACAAACTTATTTTTGCTAACCCGATGCACAATAAAACAAATGCTAGGCTTAACAAGCACCGTAGAAAGTGTTCCCGATTTTTCTTCTAGTGTTGCAAATATGTTTTCCATTAATGAGCCAAAGACTTGAGCCCCCTATGCAAATTATGCCCTAGTCAAAGCTAGCTCAAGTCTAAGAATGCTAACTCATGTGTACAGGTTTGGGGAGACATATTTTAATTAAAATTATAGATTTATATTTTAGATGGCTGAGCTGAAAGTACCATGTGTCTCCAAGAGTCTTTCCACTTTTATCAGAATTCTGTCCACTAACTTGCCCAATGTATGCTGGAATCCTCTTCCTGGTGTAAACATGTCTGCTCCTCAGAATCACTTATGTGTTTTCTTTTATGGCAATTTTGGTCAATGCATTCCATATGTTGATTAAACCATGTTTGAAAATATTGTGTCCAAATTCTTTATATATTTTGAATCATCACTGTTTTTGTGCTATCGATAATCAGTTTCATACCTATTGAAAAAGTGCTCATATGTTTTCTCCTTGAAATATTTATATTTCTCCAAATATAATGCGGTATTTCACAAAGTGATGAAACCAAGGAAAATTTTTACCCCTCTAAAGCCTATGCGGACCTTTTGATGCTAATATTTATGACAGTATTGGGACTTCTTGTTGGAGTTCTGATGAAGAGATCCATGGTCAATGTTCCAAGCAGATTAAAACCAGTATAGAAGGATAAGCAAAGTAGGTCTAACATACATACAGGACAGCAATGAGGCAGACAATGATTTTAAATCACAGACACACAGGAGGAAGTCATGATCCCACATGTAATTCCACTCTGTGCTATCTTGTTACATATTTTAGGATGTTGTTAATTAATCAAGTCATAAAAAAGAAGGTTTTGGCCATGGGTCTACCACCAATTCAAATAAGAATAAATTTGTAGGGAGAATTTTTCATATATATATATATATATATATATATATATATATAATATTAAATATATATATTTTTCATATATATACATATCCAAAAATAAAATTTATATATATATATATATATATATATAAATATATATATATATATATATATATATATATATATATATATATATATAAATAAATTTTATTATATGCAGACAGCAAAAATAATTTGGATTCTTGGTATTTATTTCAACATCTTTATATTAAAGATGCTGCTCTGGCTGTCATTTTAATTTATTTTTCCAAATGTAGGAGGATTAAGTAGAAACTTAGCATACCTCTCTGACCACCTTAAAAATATGTTAAGTGAAAGTCACATTTACTATATCATTCACCAGTTGGGAAATGTCTGCACTTGAAATGAGTTGAAATTACTGATAAAATCACAGGTAAACCGTTTAAGTATCTTAAAGACACCAGGTGTTTCATTAAGGTTAGTTTTTAGAGATAATTACTGTTTGGATAATTTAAAAAGTAATGATAACTTATTTAGTATACATATGTTTGATTTTTTAAGAAGAAAGTCAAAATATGATTGCATAGTTAAACAAAATTTATATCTGATAACTTCACTTTATATTTGTAATTCAAGAAGTGTAAATTTAAACATATCTTGAAATAAACTTATACCCAAGACTCTATTGTCACAAAATTATACAATTACTCAAGGTTCTGTTTTGTTTTTTTTTTTCCTGAATAGTCAGTTTTATCTTTTTCTGGAGATTTTTCTAACAGCTTTCATTTATTTTAATTTACTATTATACTCGAATTCTTTCCAATTATTAAAATAATGCTTTATCCATGCTTTTATTTTTCCCTAATCATACTAAGCCATAGCTTCTAGCAAGTTGGTTAGAGCTCCTTATGTATGAACCTTTTCTCAAAAACTCTTGGTTTTCTAAGTTACATCTTTTCGTAGTCAGTGGTTCTCAACAGGTGTCAATATTGTGCCCTCAGGGACATCTGACAATGTCTAGAGACATTTATCGCTGTCACAACTGGGGGTGCCCCTGGCATCTACTGTGTGCAGATCAAGGGTGCTGCTGTTAAATATCTTGTGATACAAAGGATATACCCTTCTCTCTCACAAAAAAATTATTGTTTGGCCCTGCCATTGTCAGGTAAATCAGTTCAATTTTGTTGATATCATCTTCTTTTCTAATCATTACTTTCATCTTTCTTTTTTAAAATTTTTATTTTATTTTATTTTTAATTTCCTTGTTTAAAGTATTACAAATAGTAGTACATATGTCTCCTTTCGTTTTTTCCCCATTGATCTTCCCCTGGCCTTCCCTATCCCCCAGCACATGCCCTTCCCCCACCCCCCAGGGTCTTGTATCCATTGATTATGCTTATATGCATGCATATAAGTCCTTCAATTGATCTATTACTTCCCCGGCAACACCTCCCAGCCTTCCCACTATAATTTAACAGTCTGTTCAATGCTTCTCTGCATCTGTATCTATCTTTTTTATCACTGGGTTATAATGTTCTTTATTATCCATAAATGAGTGAGATCATGTGGTATTTTTCTTTCACTGACTGGTTTATTTAGCTTAGCATAATACATCCATGCTGCTGCAAATGGTAAGAATTCCTTCTTTCTTATGACTTGATTAATTAACAATATCCCAAAATATGTAACAAGATAGTAGTAGAATATCTTATTCAATTTATGATTATTTCAATTATTTGGTTTTATTCCAAACTTTATAGTAGTGAAAATACATAAACTAGGAAAAATAAGCTTAAGTAAATATTGTATAGTTTTACTAATTATAATGAAAGTGAAGATTATAAGAACTTATACTATTATTACTGTAACAAACATTAATTTTACACCTAATATGTGTCAAGCACAGGTTTTTGAACTTATATTAACACTTTACATTTTTTGAGGTTGAAAAGCTTCAATGTTAGTCACCTTTCATTGAAATTTATCATGAACCTTTCCACGTTAGTCTCACTTGCCCATTAGCCTGAAAGATAGTAAGTATTCAATAAATACTGAATATCTGCTTGATGAATTTAACTTTGTTTGCTTATTTCTGTGCCACTCATTAGATTCAATGTAGAGCTCGATTATTTTTAGTAATAAATCTTTATTGTTCAGATTATTATAGTTGTTCCTCGTTTTTCCCTCATAGATCCCCTCCACCTGGTTCCCACCCCACTCCATGATCTTACCCCACCGCACTGTCCTCGTCCATAGATGTATGATTTTTGTCCAGTTTCTTACCACCCAAACCCCCTTCCCCCTGAGAATTGCCAGTCCATTCCCTTTCTATGCCCTTGATTATATTATATTCACCAGAGTGTTCTGTTCATCAGATTTTTTATTCACTTAATTTTTAGATTCACTTATTGACAGATATGTATTTGTTGTCACTTGTTCATTTTTTATCTTTACCTTTTTCTTCTTCTTCCCCTTCTTAAAGAATACCCTTCAGCATTTCATATAATACTAGTTTGGTGGTGATGAACTCTTTTAGCTTTTTCTTATTTGTTAAACTCTTTATCTGACCTTCAATTCTAAATGATAGCTTTACTGGATAGAGTAATATTGGTTGTAAGTTCTTGCTATTCATCACTTTGAATATTTCTTGCCACTCCCTTCTGGCCTGCATATTTTCTGTTGAGAAATCAGCTGACAGTCATATGGGTACTCCCTTGTAGATAACTAATTGTTTTTCTCTTACTGCTTTTAAGATTCTCTCTTTGCAAAATTATGGATGGAACTGAAGAGCATTATGCTAAGTGAAATAAGCCAGTTAATGAAAGAAAAATACTACATGATCTCTCTCATTTATGGATAATAAAGAACATTATGAACTGAAGAACAAAAATAGATACAGAGGCAGAGCTGCATCAAACAGACTGTCAAACTACAGCGGAAGGGCTGGGGAGGACTGAGGGGGTGGTAAGAGATCAACTGAAGGACTTGTATGCATGAATATAAGCATAATCAATGGACACAAGACACTGGGGGGAGGGGAGGTGGGAGGAAGGTCAAGAGAAAAAAATGGAGATGTATCTAACACTCTTTATAATGCCTTAAGAAATAAAACAGAATTTAAAAAAAGATCCTCTCTTTGTCTTTTGCTCTTGGCATTTTAATTATAATGTGTCTTGGTGTGGTCTTTTGATTCCTCTTGTTTGAGATTCTTTGCGCTTCCTGGACTTGCAAGTCTATTTCTTTCATCAGGTAGGGGAAATTTTTCTATCATTATTTCTTCAAATAGGTTTTTAATATCTTGCTCTCTCTCTTCTGACAACCCTATAATTCGGATGTTGGTACACTTGAAGTTGTCCCAAAGGCTCCTTACACTATCTTCATATTTTTTTAATTCTTTTTTCTTTTTCCTTTTCCAGTTGGGTGTTTTTTGCTTCTTTGTATTTCAAATCTTTGACTTGATACTTGGGGTCATCTAGTCTGTTGTTGGATCTCTATATATTATTCTTTATTTCAGTCAGTGTATTCTTAATTCCTAATTGGTCCTTTTTCATGTCCTTGAACTCACTAAATTTCTTGGAGGTTTCTAGAAGATTCTTGAGTAACCTTATAACCGTGGTTTTGAACTCTATATCCAGTAGTTTCCTTTCATCCATTTCTTCTGTTTGTGACATGTTTCTTTGTCTCTGCATTTTGGCTGCTTCCTTGATAGAGTGGATTTGTGTGGTAGGTGTCCTATAGGCTCAGTGGCTCAGCCTTCCTGATTACGTGAGATTGACACACTTGGTGCACCCCTTTTTGGGCTGTGTGCACAGTCTTGTTTTAATTAAGTCTTGATTGCTGTTGTTATCACTGGGAGTAATTGACCACCAGGCCAATAGGTTGTGAGGAACAGCTGTGTCTATGGTGGGAAAACTGCTGTGCAGGAGACACCCTTATGGGGCAGGACTTGCTTCAGTGGGGCTTTGGTGCTCACTAAGTCTGCCCCCTGAGTGTGTCACTTATAGGAGAAGAGTTGTAATCTGATATGGTCTCACTATGACCAGTGGGTACACTGGCTCTTGGATCTCCAAGGAGGTGCAAAAGCAGCCACTGCCTGAGGCTACCCAGCAGGAGCTACAGAGAGATCTTCAGGTTTCTCCTCTTTATTTGGGTTTTGGAAGTGCCCAGGCTGCTAAAGAGCCTTAGGCCTTCTTTTGGAAGTTTTGGCACTTTTCAGCAACAGTTTGTTAGGTTTTAGATTGCAAAATAACAGGCCCTTCTTAAGCAAAAGCCTCTGCTCACAGCTTGGGTGAGGTTGTAAATTGGGTGGGGCAGTGTCTCAGGGAATCATCAGGGCAGAGCAAACTGTAATGGCTGCCAGTCAGTTCTTCCTCCAAGAGGTCCCTGGGTATCTGTGGCCCATGGCCCTGTGCAGGAACAATGAACGCTGCAAGCACCTCTGCGAGAAAACCACCCTTGCGTTCTGGCCTGTTGTCAGACAGTCCAGTTTCTCCTCGTATGAGTCTGGGTACCCAGAGTCTCAGCAGGAACTGGAGTTCAGAGCAATTGGGAGCTTGTATTTCCCTCCAGATAGAAAAATACTACAGTGTACCCAGTTGCTAGCCAATTTCCACGCACACCTCTATATCTCCACATTTCTGCACCTCTGCACCTCCTACTAGTTTCAATGCACTTTTCTCTTTCCTTCTAGTTGTAGAATTTCCACTCAGCCAATCTTCCTGTGGTTCTGGATGATAGTCATTTTGTCTTTTAGTTGTAGTTTTTATGTGGTTGTATGAGGCAGCAAGTTCAAGTGTGTACTTATGCCACCATCTTTGTTCTCCTGTCTGAGTTCAATTGGTTTTATTCACAAATTACTCTGCTAAAATAGTGCCTGGAACATGCCAGTCTTTTAAAAATGTTTCAAGTACATGAATTAATAAATATCCAAACCAATGATTTCACACGTCTATCATTTTAACAGTAAGTATAAATGAGGATAAATTTAATCATTGGACAATGCAACATTTGGTTCCACTAAAGTTAACTTAAAAAAAATAATTAAAAGAATAAATGTAATCCATAAAAGATTAACCTCAACTGTGTGGCTTTGTTCTTTTAGACATTTTGACTAATTTATCATCTATCTATCTATCATCTGTCTGTCACTTTACTGCTAACATAAATGAAAGACGCTAGTTGTATCACTTCCTTTGAAAATGTTTGTTGTCCATACCAAATTAATTTTTCTGACAAAGTGGAAGTGCAATCAAATTTAACAAGCACCAGGTATTGTAATTTATAAGAAGGAGAGTCAAATGCTATTTCTCTTTGCTTGTTAAAGGGATAGATTTCCATAAACAATTTTTTACTGTTATCCACCATCTGTGTGATGGCTTTGCATAATTACTTGCATATCGTGTCTTTGATAGGCCTTATTTCTGATAAGCAGAAAATAAAATTAAGCTCTCATATGAGATCCATTACAGAGGAAGCTTGGAATAAATATAGTAGATTTAATTTTTCCCTTTCACAAACCTGACAAGACAGCTGCTGGAAGGCTCACTTATGAATCTTTGTTTAGAACGATATTCCAAATGATGAAGCATCAGCCTTTAATGACAAAATATGCTATATGGTCAATTGGAAAGGAAGTGTTTCCCAGGCTGCTGTCTTAGATACATCAGGAGTTGAAAGAATATGAGATAATTTAGAATGATAGATAATCATTGTGTGCCACTGAATTTTAAATCAACACCTGGGATAGTCACGGCAAGTAGAATATGAAGCCAAGTACATTCAAGGAAGCAGTAGCATTTGCTTTTAATATTCATAAAGTTTTTTTCCCCTAAATTGAAGCTGCACAATATGTTCTATCACAGGTGGCACTTTAGAAAATTATGTCATATAATGGCAAATTAGCAGGTGTATAACTATTCATGTGCCCAGTGAGGTGGGACACAGGTATGCTACTAAGCTCTAAAGGAAAAACGGAAGAATGCATCTGCAAACTGAAGGCATAAATTCCTGGAACAGAATGGAAAATAGCTATTATTGTTCATGACAATTTCATGTCATAAAACAAACTTTATTGAAAAATATCTGAAAAAAAATCATACGAACAAAAAAACTATCAGTATTCATTAACATAAATGAAAATGTACAAATTGTGTGTGCTCAGTCCTATGAATTTTGGAAATTATTTATAACCATGTGACTAACACTCGGAAGAAGGATATTGAACATTCTCTCACTTCAGATAATTTTCTAATGCCCTTTTCAACCCACTCTAGGGAAACTCTTTGATTTCTGTCACTTATGGTTTTGCAGGTTAGTAGACATAATATAAATAAAATCAAATAGTATTTTTTGGTGCCCAGTTGCTCTCACTTAAAATATCCTTGTTGTGATTGCTCCATGGCATGGCAAGGATCACCAGTCGGTCTGTTTGCATGGCTGACTAGTGATTTATTGTATGGGTCTGCCACAGGGGCTGTTGTTGTCTTTGTTTTTAATCCATTCTTTTGTCGATAGTTGGATTATTTCTGAATTTGAGGTCGTATTAATTAAGCTGCTACAAATTTCTCTGGACGAGTCATTTTTATAGGCATATGTTTTATTTATCTTGGGTACATGAGAAAGAGTCGATTGATGTGTCACTCATTGACTGTAATGCTTAATTTTGTAAGAAAGTGCCAACCCACTGTTCAAACTGGATGAACTACATGACGCTCCCCAAAGGAAAATTTGATAGTCTGTTTTTTCACATTGCTCTGACATTGTGTTTTCACATTTAAAAAATAATATCAGACATTCCAGTGGGTGTAAAATGGTATCTCACTGCAGTTTTAATTTAAATTTCCTAGATAATAATATTGCTGATCTTTTTATGTGTATAATGGTTATCATATATATATAGTATATATATATATATATATATATATATATATATATATATAATCTAAACTAATAAAAGCGAAATAGTAAAATTAACCGTTTCTTCGAGACGGGTAAGCCACCCCACCAGCCAATCAGAGCGGCTGTATGCAAATTAGCCCAGCCAACATGGAGGCCTCCACTCACTGACCTGAGTAAACGGCTGTTTCCATTGCGGCAGGAGCGAAAGTGAAGTTGCGCCTGCTCAGCTCAGCTCCGATTAAACTGGCTCTAGCGAAACACAGATTTGAAACAATGTAACAATCATAGAATCCTTGGGAGCTGAAGGAAAGAGCAGCCCAGTCCTAACCAGTAAAAGTAACAATTGTTTCATTATAGACGCTGCGAGGTGAAGCAGAGGAGGCTTCGTTAGTAAGCAGGCCTCCTTAAAGGAACAGTGTATCAATTACAGAAGATAACCCCAGGCCTTAAAGGAACAGCATCAATTATAGGAGAGAAACCGCAGACCTCCGTCCACCCAGCCTTGCTGGGACGTTGGGTCAATGGGAGCTGTGGGCAGCCTGAAAGCCCCTCACCCAGGCTGGTCGGGCACGCCAGCAGGTGGACATCCCCCGAAGGGTCCCAGACTGTGAGAGGGCACAGGCCGGGATGAGGGACCTCCCGAGTGCACAGAGCGGCTGCAGGG
>PVJC01009640.1:0-45432 GCA_004026665.1 Murina feae | reverse complement strand
CCCAGCAAGGCCGGCTGGACACAGGTTCTGGAGTTTTTTCTCCTATAATTGATACTGTTCCTTGATACACTGTAATTGATACACTGTTCCTTTAAGGCGGCCTTCTAACTACTAACGAAGCCTCCTCTGCCTCACCTCGCAGCGTCTATAATGAAACAATTGTTACTTTTACTGGTTAGGCCGGAGCTGCTCTTTCCTTAAGCTCCGGAGGATTCTATGATTGTTACAATGTTTCAAAAAGCTGTGTTTCGCTAGAGGCAGTTTAATCGGAGCTGAGCTGAGGGGCGAAGCTTCACTTTCACTCCTGCCGCAATGGAAAGGGCTGTTTACTCAGGTCCATGAGAGGCGGCCGCCATGTTGGCTGGGCTAATTTGCATACAGCCGCTCTGATTGGCTGGTGGGCGTGGCTTACCCTGTCTCGGAGAAACGGTTAATTTTAATATTTCGCTTTTATTAGTTTAGATACCTGCAATAAATGAACACATAATAAAATTTTATAATATTTAATATAGCATCAAATGCCTATGAATAAATATAAAGTAGAAGTAATATGCAAGACTTTTGTAAAAATAACTATATACACCTACAGGTAGGAGAGATAGCATGATTAAGAAGGTGGTTATCCCCAGGGAAGGCTTATCCATTGCACTCCAGAGGTACAATTTCCCCAGATGTGGAAACTCAACTTCATAATTTGTGATCATGGGGGACTACATTCATGCTCTTCTCTACCCTTTAAAAAAACAAATAAAAATAACTGTAAAACATTGTTAGTAAAACTGTAGAAGACCTGTGTGGAGAGAGATATCATGGTCATGGGTTGGAATATTCAATAATGTCAATTCTCAAATTCATGTACAGATTCAATGCAATCCAAATCAATATTTTAGCAGATATTTTTTAGAAATTGAAAAATTGATTTGGATATTTATTTGGAAATGCCAAAGGCCGCACCCATAGCAATATCCTTTTAAAGAAGAAGAAAAACAAAGTTGGAAGTTTATATGTCAGACATCGAGACATTGTAAAACTGTAAAAATTTAGTCAGTGTGCGTTCTGTGTAAATTTTATGTTACTAAATAATACCTTTGAAGAAGAGCTAAAAATTAATAATAAAATACCTCAAAGAAAGTCACTGTAAATTTTTAATTAGGTCAGAAAAGTCACAGCACTAGTCATTCCAACACAGCTCTAGCTGGGGAATGATGTGTGTTATTGGTGAGGTGCACTTACTGGGGCAGATTTACTATTCAGCTTGTGAATTTTTAAAAAATATATTTTATTGATTTTTTTTTACAGAGAAGAAGGAAGAGAGATAGAGTCAGAAACATCGATGAGAGAGAAACATCGATCAGCCGCCTCCTGCACACCCCATACTGGGGATGTGCCCGCAACCAAGGTACATGCCCTTGACCAGAATCAAACCTGGGATTCAGTCCGCAGGCCAACGCTCTATCCACTGAGCCAAACCAGTCAGGGCAAGCTTGTGAATTTTGAATGGAGAACTAGCCTGCCTATCTCCCAAAGACATGATTAACAATAATAATATACTCTCAACTTTAAAATTTATGCTTCACATGAACAAATTAGTCCTCACATTGCCTCCAAACATCATGTCAAAGTCCTAAATTTTTTTCTGAGCAGAAATCTGTATTTATAAGACATTTATAAGACAGAAATGACAAGTGATGGAGCTTGGGAATAAAATTTAAATTTCCAATGCCTCATTTCATATCCACTTGATTTCAAATCACTGTGACTTCAAGTCTATGTGTACAGATCAAATGTTATTATGCTGTATTTTCATAATTCCTCTTCTATTTCTTTAAACATAACTTTCTCAATTCCAGTAAAGATTTACACTGACATGTTAAATTCAATATAAAATGTCATAAAATAAGAAGCTACAGGTAGAAAATGGGGGCAATAAGGAGAAAAGGTAAGATAAAGTTAGAATTAAATTTGATTACAGCAATGTTAGACCCTTACATCTGCAAGGTCTGATACAGATTGCGAAGCTTGGCTTTTTTGTGGCCAAATGCAAAGAAATAATCAGTGTCTAGGATATAAAAACAAGCTCGGTGTTCATAAGGAGCACAGTTATTATTAACACCAAAAAGAAACTACTTGTCTGCATCCCACATAACGAAGACTTCTGTGATGTAATGAGCTGCCACCTCAACAACATCCTGCACATAAACACGACATATTTCACAGTGTGGATCCTCGAAAGTCCCCCAGTCTAAACGGAGGGAACACATTGACATTTTAGGAAATAATGTAGAAAAATTTATTTACTTTATAAAAACACAAACTGCTGTTACTGTCCCTCTTGCTTAGAGAACTCAGAGAATATTACTTGTCAAAAAGAAAAAGAAAAAAAAGACAGACGGAAGTCTCCTTGACTGAGACTGTAAGCTGGGCTGCCCCTGAAGCAAACACCTCTTATTATCAGTCATGTTTTTCCTTCCCTGAGGTTGTCAGAAACAAAGGAGGTCAACTCACGCTCACCTCTGCCAAAATTGTTTTTCCTGCCAGTCAGAGATAGAAAGGTCTAAAACTATAAATGTGAGCAAACACGCTTTTTTTGTTTGTTTTTTCAAGTCTCTTAAAGGAGAATGATATTAGGGGAGAAAAACAATTGGGAAACCATTTGGCCATAATACTTCACTGAGAAACCTAGATTGAAAGTATTACATTAGCAAGCTTACATGCTCTAGTAATAATAGAAAACATCCACAAAAAATAGAAGTCCCTTAAGGATCAAAATGTCAGCTTTACTTGTCCAATAAGCAAGTGCCCAATAGCTGTCAATGTACAGGATTGTGCGATTGTTGGGTAAACTGTGTTGACAAACGGGGCTTGAACAACTTAATTGAGGGTGTTGGGCCACAATGATTGAACTGATATGTGGGGACAAGCAGCAAAAAGATCTGATTCACTGCATCAAACCTGTAAGAGAAAGGTGACTTCCCTGAGCCCAACCAGAAGCAATCCAAAAGAGCAAGGGAGAGGTGAGGGCAGTCACCTTTAGCACATAACTCCTATGAAATGCGGTCCAGTGGATGAAAACCCTTATTAATCAGCGCCGTGCTCTTCCCTTCCTGGAGAAGGGAAAGTTCAACTACTCTTCACTCACAGAGAGACAGCAAAAGAAATTCCTCATTCATGAAAATGAGAGGGAAAGGCAACACTAGTTCCCAGCTAAGCAGGGTCAGCTTTATGGGTGTGTGACCTGCTCAGAAGGCACCTGTACTGCACTTAATATCTTGCCTGTCCCTGTCTTGAAATTCTTAATACCTTTTTAAAACCATATTTTCATTTTGTATTGAGTTCACAAATTTTATAACTGGGCTTGCAACAAAGAGTAAAAACAACAATTACATTATAAAGCGGTGGTGATGTCGGGACAAAACTGTCTAGATATGAGGAAAATTAACACCAATGTCAGTAAATAACAGCAATAAATGAAATAGTGGTTAATATAATTTGATGGCACAGCATCAAAATGAGAGGTGGGGATTAGTAAGGAAGAAGAGGAGAGTGCGGAGGAATGCACTCTCCTCTTCTAACAGCTAGGCCCAGTTGTTCAAATGTGTATGTTGAAAGGGCTATTGGGGAAGCAGTGTCTTCAGGAGAGAGTGACTCATGGTGTGTGTGTGTGTGTGTGTACATCCAGAAATATAGAGCAAAATAAAGGAATGCAGAAATTATAAACCAGAAAATGGTCATATAAGATAATGATAGTGTAAAATACTGATTATGTGATCTGTACAAAGATTATAACTCTGAGAGGAGAGAAGATACGATATAGGTCTCCCGAGTCTTTGAGGATGAGACTTTTTGAACATCTGAACTTGAAAGTTCTGGGAGAAATATTAGGAAGCACCTGAGGATTCAGCTGAGAAAAAGGAACTGATCCTCTGACTTATGTGGAGAGTTGTCCCTCTACTGTCTCCCTAGGCTATGCTTCTTGCTGCCTACTATAGAAGCAAATCAGAAATCAGTAAAATACATGAGAGACCAAGAAGAAAAAAGAAAAGAGAATATTTTTCAATGTAACAAAATATTAAGATATTTAATACTAAAATATCTAAATAAAAATAAAAGATGAAAGAAAAAGAAATGATTAAAAATAAAAACTAGAATTAAAATGAAAATCATAGTTCACAACTTTTTAAATAATGTTAAACAGATGAGACTTCAAATAAAATTAAAGGACCAACAAAGTTAAAGATTAACTACTCCCCAAATTATTTTACTCATTTGTTTATGGCTCAAAACTAACAAATGCTAACCTTGTGTTGAATAAGTGTGTACTTAACTTAATTCTTCTCACCACAGGTAATAGTCAATATTTTGTCTTTAGAGAGATTTTGATATCATATAAGTAAAAACAAGCAAACAAATAACTAAAAACATGAAGAAAAGAAATTAAACAATGGTAGACCACAGGCAAGTAGGATTTAACCCTGGAATGCAAGGACAGTTCAACACATGCAAATCAATCAATGTAATACACCTCATTTAAAACATGAAGGAAAAACACACATGATTATATCAATTGATGCAGAAAATGTGACAAAATAAATACTCTTATATAATTACAAAAAACACACTCCGCAAACTAGGAATACAAGGAAACTACCTCAATGTAGTAAAAGCCATAGCATCAGAGAGAATAAAATACTTAGGAATTCATTTAACCAAGGTAGTAAAAGATTTATACAAAGAAAACTACAAAATATTGCTGAAGGACATTAAAGACATAAATTAATGTCAAGATAGCTGTATTCATGGAATGACATACTTTAAATTGTTAAGATGTTCATACTACAATAAGAAAGATTTAATGCAATCCTTATTAAAATACTTATGATGTTTTGTACAGAAATAGAAAGTTCTATTACAAAACTTATATGGAATATCAAGTGGTCCCCAAAAAACAAAACAATCTTGAAAAGAACAAAGTTGGAGGACTTCCTGATTTCAAAATTTAACCACAAAACTACAGTAACCAAAACGGTGTGGTACTGGCAGAAAGACATATAGACCAATGGAATAGAATAGTTGTCTCAGAAATGAACTTGTGCATATAAGGTCAAATTGTTCTTGATGAGGGTACCATGACCATTCAATGGGGGGAAAGGACAGAGCTAAAGCTAGAAAATTCTTAGAAGAAAAAATAGAGCAAAAGCTTCATGGCATTGGATTTGACAGTAATTTTTTAGATATGATACCAAAGGCACAGACAACAAAAGCAAAACTAGACAGATTTTATTTAATAAAAATTAAAAACTTAAGTGTGCCAAAAGACACTATTAATAGCATAAAAAAACAACCTACTAAGTGGACAAAAATATTTGAAAATCAAATATTGGATATATGAGTTTAATATCTTAAAAATATAGAGAATTCCTAAAACTTAATAAAATACAAATAACAGGATTTAAATAGGGAAAGATTTGAATAGGTAGTTCTCCAAAAGAGATACACAAGTGACCAAAAGACACAAGAGAAGATGCTCAAGATCATTAATAATTAGAAAAATGCAAACAAAACTGCAATGAGATACCACTTTACATCAAGTAGATGGCTAATATTAAAAACAAACAAACAGAAATAATAAGTTGTTGATGAGGATGTAGAGAAATTGAAACCCTTGTGCACTGTTGGTGAACTATGTAAAAATGGCTGAATCTTGGTGGGTAGCAGTATTGTGAGTTGGTTCCTAAAAATATTTACAATTTTTTTTAATTTAAGTGTTTTAAATTAAAACAAGCATACTTAATTTGAAACCATATGATCAAGCAATTTAATTTCTGGGTATAAACTGAAAAAAATTAAAAATAATGTCTTGAATAGAGTTTTTAACATTCATGTTCATAGCAACATTATTCACAATAGCTAAAACGTGGAAACAACCCAGTATCCATCAACAGATGAATGCATAAGTAAAATGTGGTATATATACACAATGGAATACTATTTAGCCTTTAAAATGAAGGAAATTCTGACTTATACTACAACAGGCTAAATATTGAGTACATCATGGTAAGTGAAATAAGCCAGTCACAAAAAGAGACAAATTATTCCACTTATATGACTACTTGAAGCAGTCAAATCGGAGAGACCTAAATAGAATGGTGGTTGCTAGGGGCTGCAGGGAGAGGAAGAAATACAGAATTATTGCTTAAAGACTATAGAGTTTCAGTTTTGCAAAATGGAAAGAGTTCTGAAATGGATGGTGCTGATGGTTGCACAAAATGAATGTACCCAATACCACTAACTGTATATTTTAAAATGGTTAATATGGTAAATTATATTTATACGTATTTCACCACAATTTTTAAAAATTTGAGATGCTATTTGAATTTAAATTTTAGATGAACAGTAAGTGGTTTTATAGTATAATTATGTTTCAATATTGTATGTGACATACTTATATTGAAAAATTTTTGTTGTGTACTTGGAGTTCAAATTTGACTTGGTGTCCTGTATCTTATATGACAACCATAAAAAGAAGAAATGGAAGAAAGAAAGAAAGAAAGAAAGAAAGAAAGAAAGAAAGAAAGAGAGAGAGAGAGAGAGAGAGAGAGAGAGAGAGAGAGAGAGAGAGAGAGAGAGAAAGAAAGAAGGAAGGAAGGAAGGAAGGAAGGAAGGAAGGAAGGAAGGAAGGAAGGAAGGAAGGAAAGAAAGAAAGAAAGAAAGAAAGAAAGAAAGAAAGAAAGAAAGAAAGAAAGAAAGAAAGAAAGAAAGAAAGAAAGAAAGAAAGACATCCCAGGAAGTTTCCTGATTGCTTAGTAATGTGAACACATATTGACAACCTAATCAAGGTATAAAACTGTTATTTAGCTTTAAAAATATAAATGAGATCTTGATGGGTGACTTGAGATATTTGACTACTTTAAAGAACAGGGAAGAGAAAAAGGTACATATATCTTTATTCCAATCCAGGATACTCATAAATGAAGAAAGCTTTTTTAGCAGAGAAATTTTGTCTGGAAAATATAGAAAAATCTTGTGTCTTAAGTGCTTTATTCCTTGTTCTTTTCTAGCCTCTACAAATGCTTGTGCAATTTTATTTGTATTCACGGACTGGGATGTTAAAGCTATGAGCGTCCTTTAACGATATGGAAATAAACTATTACATTCCGTGTTGATATCTTCCAAATTTCTTCTATTCTTCACTGAAACTTTCCAAGCTATTTCATACACTAATATTTGCAAATAAGTACTTTATATTTCAAAGTATTGAGTCATTTTATTCCATGCTTTTCATTCTATTACCTTGATTTTGGCCTCCGTATTTTTTTCTGCTAAAACCCAGTTTAGCCTTAGCCGGTTTGGCTCAGTGGATAGAGCATAAGCCTGCAGACTCAAGGGTCCCAGGTTCAATTCTGGTCAAGGGCATGTACCTTGGTTGTGGGCACATCCCCAGTAGGGAGTGTGCAGGAGGCAGCTGATCAATGTTTCTCTCTCATCGATGTTTCTAACTCTCTATCCCTCTCCCTTCCTCTCTGTAAAAAATCAATAAAATATATATTTTTTTAAATCCAGTTTATTGTTCAGAATTTCTGCTGAGGTCATTTACTCTTAAAAATTCAAATGGGCACTACTACCAGACTGAAGACTTTCCATCTTGACTCCTGAACTAATACATCATACATTCCTCCACCCCTAACCCTCCCTTGTTACAGCTTACATGCATATGCTGCCTTTTTTTATCTTTTGCTTTGCCCTTTATCTTGTTGCTTGGAGAAATTCCTCCATCTAAAGCCTTCTGATAAATTTCTCATGATCATTTTCTTTTCTTCTCCTCTCAACATCATGTGTGCACTCATCTCAACTCTCCTTTGCATTAACCATATCCATTTACCTATTTTCATTTCATGACTAAATGTCCAGTTATGGCAGGTTTTATAAAAACTTTTTTTTTCAGATCTCACATGAACTCCTAAAGAGTTAAGTTTGTTTTTAATTCTTCAGAGGATGAAATTTCCCTGTGTATGTTGAGAACAAACAGGTTTTGAGTAGTAGCTTTTAGGAGTCTGCTTAAATCAACAATAGTAAAAATTACTTTCAAAATAAAAAACAACATTTCCCAATGTCCCAACTTTTGTGCTTTTGTCCTTAACAATGGTTCAGGCAAAAAATGGCATCAAGCATGTCTTTGAACACTCCCACTCCAGTCTCAAATCTACTATGTTTAGAATTACTTCATTAGATTTTACAGTCAATACCACCATTACAGACTTGATTAAATGAACTCCACTGGGTTCTGTAACATTAATTATAGTTGCTCAGTTCCTGCAGCTGTCAGAGAACATTTATTATGCAGGATCCCATCCACAGAAGGAGAAATTACTATTTGGGTGATGTCTTTTCCAAGGAGATCTGTGGAGTCTCTTTGATCTCTATGAATATAAACTAGTGGAGGAATACATCTGACAATATAAAACTTCGTCGGATTATTTTACCCCTCAAATATGAGAACAGCAAAAGAAATGTGATCTAGTGCTAGGGTTTTATGAACTACTTCAGTTGCGCCTGATTCTACAATAAAAAAAATTTTCCATAGTTAACCATTATTCAATAAATGTTTATTAAATAACTGTTATGTTTCCTACTCTGAATAAGGGCTCTGGAATATACAAAGATGGTGTTCCAATCTCAAAATGTTTATCTGGGCTATAATATCAGCTGTGTGCAAAAATATGAAGGCCACAATGTATCTGATAAAACAAAGGAAATTTTGGTTTCAGGAGTAAAATAGTTTTTAAACCCCAATGTTTCCCTTTTCCTCCTGTTACTTTCCACATAGGAAAAGTTCATGTTTACATCCCATTCTGGGATGGATGGGTTCAAGGAACAAGTGGTCTGAGATTAGTGGACATCTGGTCCTACCCAAAAGTCCAAGGAGACATTTGGTCCAGGATGTCTTAAATAAGACAAACCAACGTTGTTAAAATTTTACTGATGCTAGGCAGCTGAGTCCAGAAGAAATATTTTTGGCAATACATCCAAAATGCAATGATTTGACCAATAAAACATGATAGGTGTTTTTAGTGTATTAATCCTGTAAACCAAAAGTATAAATAAATGTTATGGGCTATTTGAACCCAGGGATGTTTTCTAAGCATGGACATTTTGGACAGGACCAAACACCAAGGACCAATTGGCATGGAACAAGTATGCTCATGAATATTTTGGGCAGGACCAACTGTCTTGCAAGGGTGGCCTGGATGTCCAGTATTTGGACTCCACAATAGTGACCTCCACATGATTAACCAAATCCTCCAAGATTTGAGGTTGTCCACTTGTGTAAATGTTCTTGAATAGAGGAGAGGTTAGAAGCAAAGAAATTACTTGAGAGGACCCACAGTACTATGAATAAAATAAATGTGTTTTAGAAAACAGCTATTTAAAAAAGACATTATGTTTCTATGATTATGTACACCAAAATGATGCAGGCATGATCCTTGGCTTCATCAGCAGCATACCCCACCAGGGGTTTGTGATCCAAGCCAAGGACATGGGAATCGGGGGCGTGGTTCTCCTTTTGGTTCTCCCCATCTACTTACATGTCGCCCTCTTCCATCCTGACCAGTGCCCTCTTCCTGAATCAGTCTGGCCTCTGCTTCACTGGCTCTGGGGACTTAGACTCTGCATTTACTTAATGGGTTACAATCCTTAACTGCGAAAAATACCATTACTGTTGCTAATATTGCTTCTGTTTTACTCTATCAATTTTTCTTTTTCTTTTAGTCTGCTTTCTGAATGCATTGCCCAAATTCTAAATAGTAAATCATTGTATTTCCTTGAGAAAGAAAAATCACTTTTTCTCTCTTTTCTGTAGAAGCCACACATATCTGACACATGATTTTTGAAAGTCTTCTGGCTTCTAAACCCAAGAAGATTCTCTCTCTTCATTTTTCACATCTTCTGACAATGCTATGGCAGTGATCACTCTGGGGTTGCAGCAATTGGCTTGAGGCCAGGAGAGAAAACATTGTTCATTTCTGCTCATCACACATGGATCACATTCACTTTCGTGAGATGGGTTTCCAGTGCCAGTAGCAACTTGATCCATAGCATTCAAGAATTCAGGGAGGGATTGATGGGTAAGATGAAAACAGCTGTTTCCTTTTTGCAATATGCTAGTGACAAAGATTATTTGCTTCACAAAACTCTAGTCAAGCTCCTGAACCTTCTCATAGGTCCATCTATGTACTTCCTTGTAAAATCCAGAGTTAGCAAAAGACCCTGCTAAGAGTTTAACAAGAACCCCTCACCCTAAATATCTGATCACCCTCATATCTGATTGGATTCCTCATCCTCTACCATCTAATGTCTGATCACCTTGGTGTCTCTTTAGCAAGAATACTGTTAGGTCCATTTAACCAGAATCTTCCCCCCACACCACCCATGATGTTTCTTTGTAATTTTCCATCTATTGACCCCTACTCTGTTTCTTGGTTAGAAATTCCCACTTGCTCATGCTGTATGTGGAGTTGAGCCCACTCTCACTACTCCACTACAAAATCCCATTGTAATAGGCCTATACCTATTGAGATAGTCTTGAATTAAAACTACCTTACTATCTTTTTTTCATGTTTTAATTTGCTTGTTCTTTTATTATAGAAGGTCTCTTATACTTTGTTGAATTTATATTTTTTCTTTATTGATTAAGGTTTTATATATGTGTCCTTATCCCCTCATGGTCCCCCTAGCCCCCCCCCACACACACATGCCTTCACTGCTCTGGTGTCTGTGTCCATTGGTTATGCTTATATGCATGCATACAAGTCCTTTGGTTGATCTCTCCCCTTTATCCCCATCCTTCCCTACCTTCCCTCTGAGGTTTAACAGTGTGATCGATGCTTCTCTGTCTCTGGATCTGTTTTTGTTCATCAGTTTGTGTTGTTCATTATATTCCACAAATGAGTGAGATCATATGTTATTTATCTTTCTCTGACTGGAGAGCACTATGAAATACCTGACTGTCTTTAACAAGTGTCATGAATATTTTTGTCTTTAACACTGGCCAAAAGGCAAAGCAATGCTTTCTACTCCTCCTGTGCTCTCTGAACAAATCACAAAGAGCTTTAGACATGCTCTATTTCTGCCCCCTCATTTAGATCTATGACCTTTCTCCACAAGAGATTTCTTACACACTAAACACAATGTTATTTTAAGCAAATGTATTAGAATAGTCAGGCTCGTCAAAGAGGAATGTCCGCTTATTCTGTGTTTCTTCCAACTGCAAGGACTATGGTCTCTCTGTAGCCTCACCATGAAGAGCTGTTTTAGAAGTTCCCTTCTTAGAATGAGCTTCAGATGTGTCATCATCAATACCAAAGCCCATGTGTTCCAAAGTTGGCATTTCATGGGGAGTGTTCAGCCATCCCCTGAGGTTGGCTGTGAGTTGCATGACCAGTCAGTCGTTCTGCACATCAAGTGACCTGCAACACAGGCAGCTGGATCTGCTGAAGGTTGCACAAGGGATCCAGAGCCCCCTGGCAATCAGGCTGCTTCTGTGGACCTTCATAGAAAGTCTTTGTATTCAACAATGTGCTTTCTTCTAGTGACAACTGATTATATGTAAATCAAGTCAAGAAAAACGGAAACAATATTATAATAAACAAACAAATCTTTTGACTCAGTATTTTCCAAAATTTTATTGCCTGATGAGATGCTTATTGGGGAGGGGGGGAACAAGGGGGACTCATTAAGAATGCAGAATTTAAGGCCAAACCCAAGACCCACAGAATCAGAACCTATAAGGGAGAGTCTGATGATTTGATGTTTTTATCTAAAGTCTTCACTATGATTTCACTCATTTGTGGAATATAATGAACAACATAAATTGATGAACCAAAATAGATTCAGAGACATAGAAGCATTGAACAGACCATCCAAACTCAGAGGGAAGGGCGGGGCGGGGTGGGGGAGAGGTGAGAGATCAACCAAAGGACTTGTATGCATGCATATAAGCATATCCCATGCACCCAGATAGTAGGGGGATGAGGGCACGTGCTGGGGGCGGGGACCACTGGGGAGAGGTTAATGTGGGGGAAAGGAGACATATGTAATGCTTTAAACAATAAAGAATTTTTAAAAAGTCTTAAGTTCAAGCAAGAGTGGGAAATGCTGTTTTAGCCAATAAGCAGGGAGTCAAACATGAATGAATCATTTTAAATATGGAATAAAACCCAAGCACTCTTAGCTAGCACTCAAGACCCACTGCCATCTGACACTATCCTATTACCTATTACTCATCTCAAGCAAAGAGAGTTGTGATATAATGTAATGAGTACTGTGGTCAGAGGCATATCTCATAATTCCAGTCTATGAATTTATGTAGCTTTGCAATTTTGAGTAAATTTACTCAAGCTCACCGAGTTTCCATGTGATTATATGTAATATGGTAATAAGAATTCTTACCTCAAAATATTGTTGTGATTAAATGATATAATATTAAGGAGTGTTTATTGATTAAATAATATAATATTAAGTAGTGTTTATTAAATGCTTACTATGCGTCAAATTTTATGCTAGGTACTTTTTCTTCTTACCTTATGTACCAAATACATTATAGTCATTCAATAATTATTGATGAAATAAATGAACTAAAATATATGGACAGACAATAGCTGTTTAATGCTAAATGTATAAAATAACATTAATTTATTATATAAAACTATATATTTTAAAAATAATTTTGCTTTATTGAATTAATACTTTAAAGTGTTTATAAAAAATAAGAAAGTTTGATGGAGGGGATGATTATGGAATCTATTGGCACAGGGCTGTTCTACAAAGCAAGACAGCAATCTAATCTAATAAAAGAGAAACATGCAAATTGACTGTACCTCCACTATGCCACAAGCCAAGCCCACCAGCCAATCAGAGCAACTATATGCAAATTAACTCAACCAAGATGGTAGCCAGCAGCCACAGAGCTGGAACAAGCAGGAGGCTTGGTTGCCCCAGAGATAGAGGAAGCCAAGCTTCCCGCCTGCCCTGGCTGGCTGTGGCCTCCACTCAAGGCAACAAAGTTTCAATTATAGAAGATAAATAAATCCCAGATACCTGCTTCCAGCCAGCCTTGTTGGGAGCTTGGGTCACTGGGGGCTGTGGCCAACCTGCAAACACCATCAGTCCCTCACCCAGGATGGCCACACCCTCATAGGGCAAGGGTTCCTGCTGGGGGGATTGGCCAGCCTGCAAACAGCCATCAGCCCCAAACCCAGACTGGCCAGGCACCACAGCAGGACCCCCCACCCAGAAGGGAGTGTGGCCAGCCTGAAAATGGCCCTCTGACCCTCACCCAGGCTGGCCAGGCACCCCAGTGGGGACCCCCATGCTGAAGGGGCTGTGGCCATCCTGCAAACAGCCATCAGCCACTCACCCAGGCTAGAAAGACTCCCCAATGGGACCCCACCCTGATCCAGGACACTCTTCAGAACAAACCAGTCAGCCTCCACCAGTACACCGGGCCTCTATCCTATATAATAAAAGGATAATATGCAAATTGACCCTAACAGCAGAATGACTGGGAATGACTGGTCACTATGACACACACTGACCACCAGGGGGCAATTGCTCAATACAGGAGCTGCCCCCGGTGGTCAGTGCACTCCCACAGGGGGAATTCTTCTCAACCACAAGCCAGGCTGACAACTGCCAGCACAACGGTGGTGGCAGGAGCCTCTCCCACCTCCTCAGCAGCACTAAGGATGTCCGACTGCAGCTTAGGCCTGCTCCCCACTGGCAAGTGGACACCCCCCAAGGGCTCCCAGGTTGCCAGAGGGATGTCTGACTGCCAGCTTAGGCCTAATCCCCAGGGGAGCAGGCCTAAGCCAACATATGAACATCCCCCGAGGGATCCCGGACTGTGAGAGGGCACAGGCCAGGCTGAGAGACCATAATAAAAGCCCAGAGACCAGAGCACTACAGCCCTTTGCCCAGGCTGGCCCTGCCCCCCAGGGAGCAGTTAAGGGCAATCAGGCAGGTGAACTGTTAGGAGCCAGTGGTCCCAGATTGTGAGAGGGTGTAGGCCAGGCTTAGGGACACTCCCTCCTACCCCCATGTACAAATTTTGTGCACCGGGCCTCTAGTTGTATTATAATTTATCTGTTTACATTTCCTCCCACATAAACTATGAGTTCCTTTAACACAAAGACTCCTATTTATCTCAGTATCTCCACGTCCATTACATTGCCTGACACACAGGAGGTTTCACAACAAATTAATCTTTTGAATTATCACAAAATTTTTGAGCTGTGGCATTCTTAGCACACTTGCTGCAAAACAAAATAATAGAGTTCAATGCAATGGCATTGACACAAGCATTCATTCTCTATATCTCTGTAACTTGGTTTTAATTTTTCTTTCTATTATGATTTAAGTGATAAGACTCTCCCACAATGAAGTCTCAAGTGCCTGATCCAAATCTTGCCTTACACTTGATTTTTTTTTTTTTAGATTTTCCATGTTATCTGATAGCTAGAATGAAATTACTAGTCTAGTTAAGTGTGTGTGTTTTTATAAGTGGCTGTGTGCGAGGCATGGGTAAAATCTACAACCCTTCCCTTCCCTAGCACTCTGATAAGCTCTCTGAGGGACGATCACCCCTATTCATTTGGTGAGACTATCTGAAACTTAATTGACTAGGTCATTTATACTTTCTTATCTGGTTTTGTTTGTTTACATATTCTGAAAGCTTAACCAGATCCAACTCTCTGAGTCAAATCCCTTTAATAATTTAGAAGGTTCAATTTAATTCCAGCTTACTTTTTGTGTGGGAGTTTTGTTCTCTCCCTGCACCCTCCCCCCAACCAATGACATAATGTAGTTTTCACAAGAACTGAATGATCACATGCTTCCTTTACTTCTCTGCAGTCATATATCTTATTAGAATCCTCAGTACCCATAACCAGAAGCAAATTTTTTAAGTAAATTTGCCTCTGCTTTCTGGTTGTAAGTACTGGGATTTATCATATTATATTTGAGGTTTGGCTCTAGTTTCTTGGGGAAATCTTGTCAGTCCCTTATAGATTTAAATATTATTAATCATATTAGGTTATCTCTATATGCTGAACACTGTGCTAAGAGATGGAATGATAAATGACATCTACTATAATTCTTCCACTCAAAAGCACAAAATGAAACCCGCAGAATTAAACTCACATGGAATAAAGAAATTTAGAGGCAAGCAAAGCCAACTTAATATGTTAATCAGCCTTTTCTGTGTATCAGACATAGTCTCCTGAGTTTACAAATGAAATTTTCAGATGGATGGATACAGACACAACCAGATGAAGGAGAGCACAGAGCAGAAAACTTCATAGGAAGATACCATGGCAGGACCGACCACCTGTCCAGATGAAGCACACTGACCAGGAAGTGATGAAACAGCACAATCTCTAAGTCTTGGCTGCCGAGAGAAAGCTAGTGGTTACCTAGAAAACTGTCATGATAGAAGATATGTACAATTTTTTTGTTGTTTTTTGGAGACTTTTTTGTTTTTCTTTTAATCTTTTTATTTTTCATTTACCATTGGCATACAATATTATATTATTATATTAGTTTCAGGTGTATAACATAGTGATTAGGTATTTATATAACTTATGAAGTGATCACACCAGATAGGTCTAGTACTCAACTGACACCACACATAATTACAATAACATTGACTGTATTCCCTACGCTGTACTTTACATCCTTGTGACTGTTTTTATAACTGATAATTTGTACATCTTAATCTCTTCCCATTTTTTAACCCTCCCTAAAGCCTCTCCCATCTGGCACCCATTAATTTATTCTTTATATCTATGAGTTTGTTTCTGTTTTGTGTGTTCACTTATTTTGTTTCTTAAATACCACATGTAAGTGAAATTATATGGTATTTGTCTTTCTCTGTCTTATTTCACTTAACATGATACCATCATTTAATTAGGGGCATTGATCTCTTTTTCCTTAGATTGTCAAATAAAAAAGTGATAACAGACAACACAATAGCCGTTTGGTGTAAATGAATCAAAATTATATCTCTTTTTTTGTCATCTGCAAAAAAATATTTTTTTTAATTTGCTGCCAAATTTTAGTAATTAGTTTATGCGTTCCATTAAATGAAAACAGTTGAAAAGCATTGCTTTAGCCTAATTATGTTTGTTTGCCATGACTTTATGACTTTAGACTTCGACTTTAGACTTCTAACTTTATACCATGAGCATTTTTGCTCTAGAAGGATCTTCTCTTCCATTTTAGCATCCTTCTTCTAAGAGCTGCTGATGCCTCAGTATAGAAATTGAATTTAAGTAATCAGAAATATCCATAAGCACAGTTGCTTATAAGCAACATAGATCTGATCCATTTTTACAAAAATTGGCCCTTTCTTAAAGTAGCTGTGAAATGTAGTTAAAAAAAACAACAAAACACATAGCATTTACCAAGTCAAAGTCTCATACAAAACATAGGTAGAATTTAGTCACCATTGCAGAGTATTAACCGTCATTGTTTTTAGCTGGCTGTGACTTAATTCTGGGACGAAGATAGAGGTTCCTCCCTCATTTGCTCTAGTGCCAGTCATAGGGTCAGCCCCTCCTGGGGGAGATGTAGGACGCCAGAGCTCCTAACCAAACATGCAGCAAAGATCTTTACAGCCACTTTATATATTCTAAGGTCAATCCCATAACTGCCTTTTTTCTAAGAATTCTCATTGTTTTTGGTTTTCTTCTTGTGGCAAAGCCCAAAATGTGAACCAATGCCTCTTTCCTTAAACATAATTAGAAGATCACTTCCTGTACTTGTGTTGGCATTTCTGTGCTCCAACTCAATACAGAATCATAGCTATCCATCCTATATAATAAAACCCTAATATGCAAATCGACCAAATGGCAAAACAACCGATGGAACAACTGGCTGCTATGATGCGCATCTGCCCCCTGAGAGGGAGGCGACTAGCAGTAGTGACCAGGGGCAGGGCCAGCCAACAGGTGGTGCCAGGCTGCCAGCCAAGGCAGATGTCAGCGAGGGGCCCCAATCACTTCACCTGCCGGGCGCCCCACAGATGGCCCTGATCGTTGGCCAGGCCTAGGGACCCTACCCTCTATATTGAGAACAGTCTCTTAGATTTAAAAATTAAAACCTGACAAGACTACTCTAACAGTGAAAAAACAGGATGATGCAGAGATGACATGCATGGATTCTGGCTTGCACATTTTGTGGTCAGCCCTCATTCTGACACTTATAACTGTGTGAAAAAGACAATTACTTAACTTCTCTCTGCTTTAGTTTTTCCACCCATAAGATGGAAAAATGGTACTACTGCCTCAGAAGGATCATATTTTGTACTACTTTTTATACTCAGGACAAAAAAATGTAGCTGCCCATACAACAGCAAGATGCTTTTCACCTGTATGAAAAGTATGGTCACTGGTGCAGGCAGCATCCTTGATCATGAGAGCAATGTCTGACTGCCAGTTTAGGCCTGCCATCCCCCGAAAGGTCCCAGATTGTGATAAGGCGCAGGCTGGGTCGAGGGACTCCTACCTCCAGTGCACGAATTTCATGCATGGGGTGTCTTGTTCACTCAGTAATACCCACTTTTGCAGCTCCTGCCCTGGGAGGCACTGTTCTTGGTGCTGAAAATACAATGGAACAAAACCAAGTCCTTACCCGAGTTCCTACCCAAAGGGATTAAAAAGAAAACATATACTTCAGCAGATGATGACAATATAGTATGAGAATAAAACATGGTGAGAAAGCTAGGTAATAGAAGGTGGGGAAAGAAAGGGGAGTTGTGCTGTTTTAAAAAGGTGGTCGGGAAAGTCTTCAATGACAATATAACATTTGATCAGAGACCTAGAGAAAGCAGAGAGCACTGCACACAGAGGCTCTGAGGCAGGAGCACACCCAATGATTCAGATACAAAGCAGGAAGACCAGTGTGGTCCAAGTGGGTGAACAAAGAGCAATATGGCATCAGGAGAGGTCCAAGAGGACGTGGGGCTCTTGCCATCCTATATGATCTTGCGAGTCCTATATCATCTTAATATTCAAAGGAGAAAGTGGCATTTTACTTAGTTTTCAGTTGAATTTGAATTGTGAGTGTGATACTTACATTTTAATGTCCAAGCTACAAAGAAGATAAAGCCTCCAGCTGGCTAGATACTCTCTGGCAATAAAGTGGTGAAGAGATCAATGGTACATTTAAAGAAAAACCAGTCAGGTCATAGGTATAAAAGCTAAAGCCATTGCCCTAACCAGTTTGGCTCAGTGGATAGAGCGTCAGCCTGCAAATTGAAGGGTCCCAGGTTCGATTCCAGTCAAGGGCATGTGCCTTGGTTGCGGGCACATCCCCAGTGGGAGGTGTGCAAGAGGCAGCTGATCGATGTTTCTCTCTCATCGATGTTTCTAACTCTCCCTCTCCCGTCCTCTCTGTAAAAAATCAATAAAATATATTTTTTTTAAAAAAGCTAAAGCCATCTATGAAGCACCTACTCTGTGTCATGGTCTGTGTCAACTGCCAAAAAACTCTATTATGAACCACAAGGCATTCTTATAGGGTTTAGAACTTCCTACCTGAAAAGTTTAACATTCCTCATGACTGATCCTTCGAGTCTGAAGGCAATGACATTTATAATGGACTGTGTGGTATAATGAGAAAAACTGAGCTTTTTATTTTTTAAAATATATTTTTATTGATTTCAGAGAGGAAGGAAGAGGAAGAGAGAGATAGAAACATCAATGATCAGAAAGAATCATTGATCAGCTGCCTCCTGCATAACCCCCACTAAAGATTGAGCTCTCAACTAGGGCATGTGCCCTGATCAGGAATCAAACCAAGACCTCCTGGTTCACATTTCAACATTCAACCACTAGGCCACACTGGCTAGACAGAAATGAGATTTTTAAATAATTCTGATCTTAAGCCCTAGCTCTGGAAAAGCATAAGAAGTACTCATTAAGTGACATTCAATAGGTTCTCAACACATGATAGCATTTTTTATTATTATTTTAACAATAATAAAACATTTGTCTTTCCAAATGTGTTTTGTTTTTGTTTTTTACTTACCAGGTAAATCAAACTTGAATAAATCAAACTTTATTAACCACTTCTTGCCAATATTCACAATTTAAAAATTACCTCAGAAAAAAATAGTGTTTCACATATCTATTACTACAAAGGAAAACTACCCTGAACTATCCTAGTGGCTTAAAATAATAATTTATTATTATCATCTCCCAGCTACTGTGTGTTGTCTGGCTCAGCTGGAGCAGTCCTCACTTGGAATCTCTCTCGCAATTACAGTCAACAACTGGGACTGGAACCATCAGAAGGTTAACTGGGCTGGACATCCATGATGCTCACTCACATCCTAGCAGCTGCTGCTGGCTATTGGGTTGGAGCTCAGCTGGAGCTGACAATGCTAGCTCCGACATGTGGCCCCTGCATCTGGGTTCAGAGAGGGAGTGTCCCAAGAGAGAGTGTTTTAAGAAATACAAACAAATACTAAAAGATTTCTTATGAGTGAGCTTCAAAAATCCCAGTCACCTTTGCTGTTATCTATTGATTCTGATAGTCACTGAGGCCAGTCCACATTCAAAGGGTGGGGGACTGGGCTCCATCTCATACGAGTGAGGGAAGTGATGGCAGCATCTGCGGGACCATGTCCTATAGCACTATACTTGGAAATTGCAGTCAGAGCTGGTATCCTTCACCCTGGAACATACTCAAATACCACTTTTAAAAAAACTTTTATTTCACATTTAAGATCTTACAGTTTATATGTAATTTCTTTTATTCAGAGTATCCTATTGAGAGTAAGTATCCAATAAATGGTGCTAACTGCTTAACCAGGCCTCCATCCCCTACCCCACCCTTCTAAGCTGTTTCAAGTCCATGAAGGAATTTTGAACATGTAGGATCCTTAAATTCACATGCTGAGTTAAAACTTTTGTCCAGCTGTGTACCTCTTAACAGGGAGGCAGCAGAAAAAAAATAAAAATAATAGTGGCCATTTGTCATTACCTTTACTCTTCAGAAAGAATATTAGTGCTCATTGGTTCACTTGATTTCCACAACTACCCACAGGGGGTCAACAGGAAAACAATATTACCAACATATTCAGCAGAGGTATAAGATCTCAGGAAAGTGAATGGCTTGCCCAACACATAGATAATAAAATAACTAGAGGAACTACAACTTGAATACTTCAGAAACCAAACTCCTTGCTACTAAATCACACTGTTTCCTCAGGAGATATCTTGGGACAGTGCTTGATGACCTTCCATGGCATCATAATGGTAATCTAACCTAATAAAAGGATAATATCCAAATTAACTATCACTTCAACACGAAGATGGTGGCGCCCATAACAGCCAGGGGGGATGTTGGTGTCATCACCCCGGGAACGAGGCCAGCATCCTGTGTCCCAGCAGTGGAGGGAGGGAGGGCATCTGGGCAGGCAGTAGGCCCCTAGCCCAGCGGACACAATGCAGGGGGCCTCTGTGCATGAGCTGCAGAGAAAAATACCTTTTCTGACCACTCATTGGCTAAACTTCCTGTACACCACCACTCCCAGTGTTCCTGGTAACTTAGGTAATAAGAATACAAGGAGGTGATCTAGGGTTTTTCCACCTCACTCCTGGAGGAAAAAACTAAGGTCTGCTGCTGGAGGGGCTAAGAAACATCACGTCCTGCCCTAGCCAGTTCTGCTCAGTTGATAGAACTTGGCCTGCTGACCACAGGGTCCGGGTTCGATTCTGATCGAGGGTATGTACCCAGGTTGCAGGATCCTCTCTGACCAGGGCCCAGGTCATGCAGGAAAAAACCAACTGAAGTGTCACTCTCACATGGATATTTCTCTCTGTCTTTCTCTCTCTCTTCCAAGTTCTCTAAAAATCAGTCCTCAGGTGAGGATAAAAAAAAGAAAGAAAGAAATGTCATGCCCCCTCAGGCCATGCCCCCCCACCCCAGCACCAGGCCAGGGGACCTCAGGCTGTCCCCCTGCCCTGGCACCAGGCTGGGGGATCACAGGCCACTCCTTCCACCCAGCAGGGCTTGATGGGGGACGTTAGGCCATGCCCCCCTGCCCTGGCACTCAGGGGGCTGCACCCCCCTACCTGGCAGGGCTTGACAGGGTGGGACTGGCTGGATCTGGATCTAGCCCAATAAAGGGGGGCCATCCAGGTTTGAGTCTCGAGCGATTTTGAGGTGCATGTGGGTGGTTGAAGACTTGACTCTGGGTTCCATGGTGCACCCCAGACTCTGACAGGAGGAAGATTTTCATATACGTTTTACTAATTTTCTTTAATCTCTGACACTTCTATTATAGAGAAAGGGCAAATAGCAATATTAAAATATTTCCTCTAATTAATCCCCTGTTAATGTGCACGAATTTCGTGCACTGGGCCACTAGTATTTTTTTAAAAAAAGAAATGTCATATCCTATGAAAGAGACATCTTGAAAATGCCTAAAGAAAGTTGTCTTTTTTTTTTCCATGGTGGAGTTCATGTTGATGAAAACATCTTGGCGGCTGTGGCGGCCAGCAGTGGCCACAGCAGCAGGGTGATGGGCTGGCACCTTCCCCTGATCAGCCCAGTAACCTCCTGCAGAGGGAGGCCAGACTGCCATCAGTAGGACTTCCCCTGAGGACTCCCAATTTTTGAGAGGGGACAAGCTAGGCTGAGGGACCTCCCTCCCCACTAGTGCACTAATTTCATGCATTAGGCCTCTAGTAATTAATAATTACTGAATTCGGATGTGTCAGTCTAGACACTAGAACTTTGTGTATATTAACCCACTTAATCCTCACAGCCACTCATGAGATTGGGAGTAGCTTTATCCCTGTTTTCATCACAGAAGCTAAGTTCACACAACTAGAAACTGGCATAGCAGCATTTTAATTCAGACAGTATTGGCTAGTGCCTGTACTCCTAATCATCATATTCTGTCAAAATAGTGTTGCAATATGTCAAAGCATGTCCAGCATCCCCTAATTCACTATGATATCCAAGAATTATTTGAGCCCTTCTTGAATCTCTTTATATTTCAACTTGTACCTATGTCTTGTGATAAGACTTAATAAAAGTCTGACACTGCTTCTGAAAACTAGAAATTGGTTTGATTCTCATGTGGGTAGAAAATTTGTTTTGTCTCATGGCTATGTGTATTCTTGACCTTGAACAGCTATTTCATAAATGTGAGTCCTTCTTCAAAGGGGAAAGTTTAACCAAGAGAATGGAGAGGTCAACACAGCTCTCTGAGGTGCATTTTACTCATATCAAAATGTGAACTTCGATAAGAGGCTCTCAAAGGCCTCTTCCAACTCTAGGGCCTATTTTTACACCCCTAATGCCACAATTCATATGACCTTGTAATAGCTGATTGTGAGGGCAACTTTGTATAATTAAATGTATAATTTCCTTTCTAGGTAGTTGGTATGCTCCTGTATCTTGTCAGGAAGGACAATGCTTAAAATTCTAGAGTATGTTAACATTTTTGCTAGCACTGTTTTATATTCAGTTCTGATGTAAATTACAAATGTGTTTGTGGCCAAATAAAAATAACTGAGAAAACAGTTCTACTTTGAATGACATTCTGTGGAAGTTTTCTCTTCTGTGATTGAGCCTAAGAGGCTGCATAATATAAAGAAAGTATTGAGCTGACAGTCAAAAGCCATTCACGATGCCTGTGACCTTGGACAGGTCACTCTCAAGCTTGTTTCTTCATCTGTAAAATAAGAAGCCTGGGATAAGGTGATATTTCAGTCCTGTCCAGTTTAAGATTCTACATTCAAACGTGCGCTGATAGTCAGAATTTGAAGATAAGAATGTAAATGAGAAAGCTCACTATTTCTTTTGTAATTTATATGCTATTTTGTGCTGCAGGATTGTGAATACATTTGACATAGGTGAAATGAATAGAAATTAGTATTACTGCATAAAAAGCCTTTCCTATTTCCCAGGAATTGGGAAAAGCAGCCAAGAGGACAAATCAAAACATTTCCTAACCTATTATTTTAAAAGGTCCTGACTTCCTTTTGTTTAAAAAAAAATGGAAAAATATAGCAAGATATTCTCTAAAAATGAGCTGGCTATACAAGTCCTTGGTTTGGAATATATTTTGGTCTTATCCAAAGGCAAACTTGCTTGGTAGATAAGGTATTCTTAGGTCTAACAAGGTGGTAATTTTGAGTGACCTACTTAAAACACTGTTCCTTGGGTGAACTTTTGCAATCTGTCCATGCAGAGATAAAGAGAGTCATTTCCTAAATGAGTTCATTTTCATTATTATTATCCATGACAGGTGCTCAAAATGATGTGCAGTGAAATGAGCAGGACCAGCAGATGCCTCCCATGACATCAATGCTGGTTTTCCCTTGAGGTCTCCTTGTATCCTGCTGACATGACTCAATCATTCATTCTCCCTACGGACACAAAATTAATTTGTTGCCAGAACCTTGACAATCTTCTACTTCTTAACTTTGGAGATTACAATGACATCATTTTTCTGACCAGGACCCCTCATGTTCTATAGCTCCTTTTTGAGTTTTGTTTCTTATTCACAACTTCTGAACCTAACTTCTTTGGATCTTATCTGGAAACCATACAGTCATAAGTGGTAGTTAATGTCTCCCTATTATGATGACATAATAAAGGTGAAATAACATAATGAATATTATTAAAACAACTATGTGGTTGTTGATATTATGTCTAGGTGTTAGTCATTCCCACATCTGAAACAACCATACAAATTTCAAATTTGAAAGCAGTTGAGTCATTTCACTAACTCAAATTTTGAAAGTCAGGAAAAAGTACTTTATATACAGTTTAATCATTACACTCCCAAGAGTCTAAAATAAAATTTAGTGGCATGATTTTATGGCAATAAAGGGAGATAAAATGAGGTGTTACTTGGCACTTGGCCCTTGAGAAAAAATAAGTTTTGAATATAGGATGCCAAATGTTGTACATTATATTTGATTTAAAACTTAGTTTTACTTATGTTTTATACTTTATAATAAATTTATAATTTAGTCTATATCTATATACTTTCTCCAAAGAAAGTATAACTCCATGAAGACAAAATTGTGTCTTAGAATTCTTAGAATTCTTTCAAATTTAAAATAACTAGACAACTTTTTTCCTAATGAGAACTTAGCAAATATTTACTAATTAGAAAACAAGAATTCTGCCTTAAATAAGCTAAAAATGAAGTAAATATTTTCTTCATGGATAATTTAATATTTAAGTTTTGCACCATTCCTTCTCTGTACCCTGTTATAGTTTTCAACTAGTACATACGTGAGTCAAGATATTATTTTGCCAAAGCACCTTACATTAATAATTATTAGAAGGGAATGTTACTTAGGAGAAAATATAAATATTTTTTGAGATCCTTGTTTAAGGATCTTCCAATGAAAAGGAACATTATGTGCTTCTTTTTGTGTTTTAAAATACTAGGGAAGATTTCTTTAACTGACCTCCCCACTCAGGACATTGCCTCTCATCTTCCTCCACAATTATAGTGCTGTGTACTCCCCAATAAGTGGGCAGGGAGGAGGGTGTGAGGACTCAACAGTGAAGCCGGGCCTTAGGCCAGCACCAAAGTCAAAGCAAGGAGCGAAGATGAATGTAGAAGCCAAGGATCAGGAAGTAAATCCTACAATGAAAGTCTGTGATAAAAGAGGAATTCGATCACAAGAGCTAGATGGCTCGAGAAAGTCACACCAATAACGACCCACTGGGATGGCAGCAAATAAAAACCACAAGGTCAAAACCAAGGAATATTGAAAGCCGCACCACGTACAAACTGAGAGGCGCTCCTGGGGCCCTCCCAGAATTCTGATGGGTCATGCATTGTGGCTCCACTTCCTTGCCTTTTATTTCCTGGGGAGATGGTTTCTAGCCATGGAGTCCTTTCTAGACATCGAAGCGTCCTTTGCAATATCATAAAAGAGCCGAGGAAAGTCACTGCATTTCCCTCCACTCTCTATTTTGCCTCTTTTATTTCTTTTGCAGGCAAAGCAGTAACAAACTGTGGCCGTTTCAGAATTGAGTAAATGTGGAGCAAACAGTCACAATGATACTTTATAATTGGCTACTTTCTCAGAAAAATGCCCTGTTCCCTCTCATTGTGTCTATTCACCAAGGAGTCTGGAGTGCCTTTGTGTAAGCAGCTTCTGGTTTTGAGATTTTAAAATAAAATAAAGCTTTCAAGTACTCTTATCCTTTCAAGAATGGCTTTAGCTCAAAAATCAATCCTGAATGTTCAGAGTGTATATGAAGATCCTTTCACTTCTCCATGGACACATTTATTTTGAGGTCTTACCTTCCATGATAATAAAAGAACTTTCAAGTTTGACACCTAATTTATCAGAAAGTTTTTCCATCATTAAGGAAATGATTCTCTAAAGCTATCTGTACCCACTGGCAATTAGAGAACTTTAAGATTTATGAATCAAAGCTGAAGAAGTTGTGAAATATGAATCAATGGTTTGATCTCTACTAGGCCAGAAATCCAGACACAGGTTTGGCAGCTACTTTTTACTTATGGTTTACAAAAGAAAATTCGCCACTAATACAACTTCTTTTCCTTTACATTTCTGAGTTTTTAACTTGCCAGGATCGTTAATCAGACTATTTCAATATCATTGATTAAAGAGGAAAGGAAAGCTTTTCTGAAACAGAGGGGAAAGGGCAGATAAGAATAGAGTCACGATTACTTAATATTTATTCATCTTACTAATTATAGATAGAAGGTTTTCTTACAAACCCTGGGAAACTGGAGGATGAAACAAGGCTGTAAAAAGATAAGATGCCTCAATGGGTCCGTTACTCAGAAAAGAAATACATTTTGAGAACAGACCAAAGACAAGACACGCTTTGATTTGGTTTCTGTGCCTGGACCCTGACCCCCTCTACGAGTTTGCCTCAAGAATGCTGTCTAGACTTATATGCATGCATATAAGCATAATCAATGGACACAAGACACTGGGGGGTAGGGGAGGAGGGTGGAAGGTCAAGGGAAAAAATGGAGACTTATCTAACACTCTTTGTAAGACTTTAAGCAATAAAACAAAATTAAAAAAAAAAATAAATGAGAAAAGAATGCTGACCATTCTCCAGTCCCAGGAAGGGGCTGAGCTGATTGTAACACCATAAAAGATTAGTCATCTTGTTACCGGACTTTAAGCTCCTGAAGGCTGCAGTGCACACCCTCCCCTCTCCTTTCTCTGTTACACTTGCAGCTCACAGCTGCATATAGGTATCTTCTCCCTCACCTGTATATAACCAGGCAGCTGGCGAGGGGGGTCAGAGCAGAATTTCCAGGGTGTCTGACTGCTCTCCCCAAACTGCTGGCATTATTGGGATAAACACTCATATTTTCAACCCTGTCTCTGCTTAATTTGGCTCCCGTAGTGACAGGCAGCCTCAGACCCATTGTGTCCAGTATCAAAACCATTCTTAGTAGGATCCCATGTTTTAAAATAAGCTCAGTCCAATCAATTTACATTTTCCATATATTCCCTAGCTATAGTCTTTCATAGTGAACTTGCCAATTTAAAACTTAAATCATTTATGTTTGGGAGGCCTTAAGGGATGTATACCACTATAAGCAAACATAAATAAAAGTTTATACATAGTTATGATAGATAATCTTGTTTACAAGAATTTTACTTTTGTAGGAACACCAGTTCAAGCATTTATTGCAATTTTAGAATTGAGAATTCTGCATAATCAATCTGAAATTTTAAAAAGTGGAGGAAGTTTAGTATCCTCTTCATCCCCCAAAAGTGAATCGATCAATCTAGTTTAATAGAAACATTTTGAACAGAATTCTAGCATAAGCAATTTATGAAGCAAACCCAGAACCTTGAACAGCCTACATGATGTGGAGGTGAAATGGTTAAAAAGATAGACCTGAATCTCTGGGACTTGGGTGGGATGGAGGAGAAACTTAGTGACTTCTCAATGGAAGTGTTGGAAATATATATTTCTGCCAATGGGTGACTCATTTTTATTTTAGACCCCAAACAGGAAGTTATTTTTCCCACCAAAGAAAGCAGTCTATATATCCTATATAATAAAAGCCGAATATGCTAAGTGCCTGGTCGTCCAGTCAGCCATTCAACCAATCAAAGCATAATATGCTAATGATATGCTAAGGCCACTTAACTGCTCACTATGTCATGCACTGACAACCAGGGGCAGACGCTCTGACTGGTAGGTTAGCTTGCTACTGGGGTCCAGTCAATCAGGACTGAGCAAGACATGCCCTGGAGCCCTCCTGGGTCCCTCCCTGGCTGGCCAACCTCCCATATCCCTCCCCGGCCCCAACTGTGCACCAATGGGGTCCCTCGGCCTTGCCTGCACTGTCTTGCAATCTGGGCTGAGGGACCCTTCCCTCACTTTCCCCGAGTGCATGAATTTTGTGCACTGGGCCTCTAGTGAAACATAAGAAGGCAGAACTCTGGCTCCTGGCTATATGAAAGCAGAGTGCATCATCAAGCAAATGTCGAATAAGCCAGTGCTTGGGTAATAAAATTTCAATAAAAAAATATTGCATGCATACACTATAATAGGGGAATCAAACTTCCCTAGCAAAAGAAAAGAGTAGGTTTTGGGCAGAGGCAAGATCCTGTATAAAGACTCCCAATCAATAGTTGATTCAAATTGATCACTATGATTAATTAGAGTGTGGATTTCCTGGGAGCCCAGAGACTGTAATATTTTCATCTGTGCATCCTTCATAATACTCATAGGATCTTAGTTATTTTCAGTTGAATTGCTGTCATTGTTACTTACCTTTTTTTCAGGTGAATGCAATTCTTTTAATTATTAAGTTTCAATATATTCTAGGATTTTTTTGGCAACTTGTTCTTCATAGTATAAGAAAAACATTTCAGGTGTGGCTGATCAGGTGTGTAAATATCAATGCCTTGGCCAATGTGGATTAATAACTTCAGTAGGGTGGGCCTGTGGACATTTCCACTATCAACTTTATTATTGGTCCATCTTACTAATGACTACTACTGTGCTTATAAATGCTAATGTACCATATGTTATCCATTGATAAAGGAAAAATTATAAATTTTAATTGTGCCCATTTGTTTTCTTCCAGGAATCATTAGTGATAACTTTACTGTACTTTGATATGCTAATAATACTTCACAAGAAAAAGAAAGTGGCTTTTGAACCAGTCTCTTGCTTGATTTATTTTTTTTTCAGTTCATAAACTGTGGCACCACCATAAAAGCATGAAAGAAGTGGGCTATATGTACGTGTGTAAACACACCAGCACACTCTTCCATACAACTGAAAATATCATTCTACATCTCCAAGTGCAAATTATACAAAAAAGAACTAATATTTTTATTTAGAATTATGAAGCAGGCATATTCATTGTAATATCTGATATGATGTGGAATCAACCAGTGAGTTGGAGGCTTACCCGTGGTTCCTGAGAGTTGTGTGAAATGAAATATAATAGTTCATAAATGATATGTGAATCAAAAAATTTGGATATTTGAAAGCAAAAAATTGTAACCCCCAGAAAGTCCATTCTGAAAATTTAATATCCATACCTGGAGAATCCAGTCTGCCACTTACAACTGGCAAAGAAAGTCAGAGCATTTTGCTAATAATTGTTTTTGCTCTGGCTTTTCCAATGAAGTTATTAATCGAGGTAAACATACGTTGTGATATCAAACTCTCTTCTAAGGAAAGTTTCCCTTTTCTTAGATGAATGCCTGTGTGTTTGTTGAAGGCATGATTAATTTTGCAGATTTTTTTCATTACTGTAGTCTAACGTTGCTGCTACCTGCTTTGCCTTTGAACTTTTCACAAAGAAACTGATGCAAAAAGTTATTAGAAGTTTTCCTCTGAAGTTAAAAATTTGTCCTGCAAATGAAGAAATAGTGCCTAAGCTCAGTATTAATCAAAGATACTAATTCTTTAGATGCTGAATTTTATGACTTTCATAAAACCAATTAATGAAGAATGCACCAAGAGATGGTCAGATTTTGACTTTCAAAGATCTGCAATATATATATATTGAGTAGTGAAACCATCTGTAACCTTTGAAACTATTATAAACCAAACAGAAGGGGCTCTGGAATTTCTATAGAGGAGGGCCTCAGGCAGCAGTCTGCTGGAATGAAATACTAGAAATTCTTTTGATGGTACATTTTATAGCAAGCACATTCTTTTTGCTTGGGCTGCATATTTATTTAGTATAGGTTGGAAGCAGCAGAGATTGGTAGAGATTATGAGAAACTTAAAATTCCCCTCCTTTTGGCACCTGCATTGAGCATCCTGGTTCATTTTCTATAAGGCAAGGGTATAAATTTTACCATACTTTATATGTGAGCCTCTCAGACTTCTGGCCTTCACATGATTTCATAACCCACATTAGATCAAAGAAGTGAGGAGTCAAGAGCATAGTTGTTAATGCTGAGTGATCTGATTTGAATGTTTACTTCAGCACTTAATGAGCCATGTGACACTGGGCCAGTTTATCAACCTTCTTGTCATTCAATTTTCTATGTATATGATGAGGGAAACTTACAGTATTTTCCTCACTGTATTGTGAAGATTAGGTTAATCTCAGATAAAGAATAAGCACTATTTAAATCTTAAATAGTATTTTCATACATGATGGGAGCAGCTTCATGCTCCCCACAGAATAAAATCCTCGGTGCACTATAAGAAGCATTTTGTCTGGATATAATGGCTCTTCATGTTAATCATTCCAAAGAGAAAATAAATAGCCACCAAAGAGCACCATATAAAACAGAGACTAAAATCCGATGCCCATTGTACATGGTAAGAACACAAGATAGACTACATCTTGTCTAATCCTATAAATCTAATAGACAATGAAAATTATTCATGTAAGATTGGGTGTACAAGAGCAATGGGATTAAAAGGCTCCAATTCATTTGTGTGCCCTATACAAACAAATATGCAAAAGTGACCTATAAATTTGAAATGCCCACGGAGGGTAACAGCTATGGATAAAAACTGGATTGTTCCATTAACAGTCTCACACTGAACAAAGAGACATGAGGGCCAAAGAAAATGTTACATTCATGACTACGGCAATGAAGAGACAGAGGGAAGCAAGATGAAAGTACAGCCAGAAGCTGAGGCTATAACGAGATGCCTCAGAGCATCTGGGTGGGTTTCCTTTTTAACAGAGTAACAAGGAGCATGAGCAAAAAGCACAGGTCAGCACAGGACAGCGGTCAAGCAATCCTGACTAAACTTGAGGAGGAACCATGGTTGAAAGATCCGAGTTTCTAGGACATATAATCAGATTTTGGTGGTTGCCAGAGGAGTGTTGACTCCTGGCTAAGAAACAGAGCAATGAAAACATATGCTCCCGGGTATTTGGAAGTCTTCAAGACAGGGCAACTGCGTATTTACATAGTGGTGTGTGGATACCCAAACATCTTGCTATCAGGTAAACAACTCCTGAGGTTAACATCTAAAATCGTTTTAATCTCATTTGTAGCACCTGGAAACAATTTCCAAAATTTGTTTACTCTGAAACATCATACATTTGTTTCTTCTAAATTATACCTTTGGTGTGTGTGTGTTTTGTTTTGTTTCTCTTAGAAAACATATGCATTCCATTTTCCCCTTCTTCTGATTTTATTCTTAGATTATTGTATATGCTCCTCAAAACTGGTAAGGGAAAAGGGATGAAGTGGTTGCTTTCATAGTTCTAGCAATTTCCCACAGCTAAACCTTCTGAAGTATGATTAAATTGCAATACTAGTATACATAATAAACTGTCACTTAATCTTCCTGGTTCCCAAATGTTTTCTGTGTAGTAAGATCTATTTTTCGTCAATTTGAGCAGTATTGTCTCTATTATTTATTAAGTACTACCTTCACAGAGCTATAAAGCTGAATGAAGATGACAAAGTTTTGCCCTGTGGTTTTATAATACTCATAAATGTTGAACAATTTAGCTAAGTAAAAAACACTGATATACATTCCTAATGACAGAGCAAGAACAAAGCTCACAATAGCAATGGCCCAAAGTCAGGTCAAGATGGATTTGAGACTTTTAGTCAAGCTTGGGTCCTAGGGGCCTGGGAGATTGCTGGGAGGGAGTTCGGGAAAAGCCATGGACAGCTGGCGGTGCAGGGCAGCCCTGGTGGGCTCATGTATGCACTGCAGGGCAGCCCAGTCATTTGCTCTGTCCCAGCCCACAGCCAAGCCTGACGCCAGGGCTCTTCTCTTGTAATTTGTTGTCAGTGTGGGGTTCTCTGATAACAAAGGAGGTAAACAGGTTCTTCTGGGAGCCTGGTCTGATTGAGGTGCTCTCAGCAGCCCTCTGCAGTGTCCAAAACCCATCACTTGAAGGAGACTAAGGGGACATCACTTAGATACCAACAGAAGGGCCATCAGGAGCCTTCTCTTTATTCTCCATCTACCGGAAGCCAGACCTGTGCTGCCCAATCAGCAAGATGCCAGGGATGGACTTGCTAATAATCAACGTGTGTAGGCATGGGCAGCGAGGGGTGGCAAAGCAGTGAATAAAGGAATATGTGAAACAAGATTGACCGCTTATTAATAATTTTTGAAGTTGTGTAATAAGTACATTTATATATTTCACTTTTTTCCCATTTTTTTGGCATGTCTGAAAGTGTCCACAATAAAAAAATTAAATTAAATTAATAAAAACTTTCTGTCTAATAGATCATTAAAAATTGGCGGTGAGATTCTTCTTACATATTTTTCTTCTTATATTTTACATGAATTCCTGGTTGCCAGCACAATTCCCACAGAGAGTGGTACTCAGTACATAGACATTGATTGAATGAATGTTGGAGTGTTAAAGGTCAGAAATAGAATCAATAAACAGAAAATCCAAGGGAGAGAAATACACACAAATGTGCACACACATACATACACACACAGGGTCAAGGGACAAAGAACGATGAAAAACACAGGTTCTGCCTACGTGTAGCTTGTGCTGTTGCTACATGTCCTTGTGTCTTGAGTTCATCAACCATTAGCCCGTGTGAGCAGGATGCTCAGAACAGAGTAGGATCTGAGGAGAAGGATACAATTACAGGTACAGGTTCTGCGAATCACCTCCTTAAGATTCTGCTTACAAGGCTAAGAGAAGGTTGAAATTCAGCTCTGGCTCAGCACCCAGCCCCATATTTTGTTCATTAGACTTGCCTTCCTCTATTGAACATTGACCAAGTCTTTCTACCAGTTACCTCCTGCATCACTTCAGGACAACAGGCTGGCTGGTGAGTCTCCAGGATTGCCTTGGATTCAAAAGTTATGAGAGAATGTGAGTCTACGGGCTTATCTGAAAGAGCTGTGGTGAGAGTTACTCATTCAACATTTGTGAGGGGTTCTTAAACACAGGGGGTTTAAATGAGGAGCCCTGTGTTTCCTAACCCAAGTACGTTACAGGCTTATAAATTTGTTGGTTTGTGTTGGTGTGCTTTGAAAATAAGGTTGTTCTTAATGCCTAGATTATATCTCTGCCCTTTTATTTATTTTTTTAATATATTTTATTGATTTTTTTACAGAGAGGAAGGGAGAGGGATAGTTAGAAACATAGATGAGAGAGAAACATCCAGCAGCTGCCTCCTGCACACTCCCCACTGAGGATGTGCCTGCAACCAAGATACATGTCCTTGACTGGAATCGAACCCAGGACCCTTCAGTCCACTGAGCCAAACCAGTTAGGGCTATCTCTGCCCTTTTATACTGGAGAAGATAAAAATAAAACACCTTTCTCCATAAAAGTTAGTGTAAAAATCAAGAGAATAGCTTCACAGTGAGGACTTTAGTTTCCAGCTGAAAATATAAATGAGAGGCCTCAGATGTTAGTAATAAGGGGGAAGAAGGGTTGGGATCACCCAGAGGAAGATGGAGGTTGCTTTTATTTTGCTAATATATATTAAGTATCAATTGGGGACATTGAAAAGAGATAAGGTAAATTGTGCTTAAAAGATATAATACATAATGAATAACACCTCAGAAAGTCAGCGGAACTTCCCCATGTGAAGACCACAGGAGAGGCAAGGCAGTGTGCTCAGTTAGCTTCATCACACACACTTCTGAGGAGCTTCCCTGGTGATTTTTCAAGTCTCTCCCTGTTCTATAGTTTGAGGCTGGGAACTGTGTTGCCTGCTGCTGAAGCCATGCATCCTCTTTTACATCACATATCTGCTTCTTGCACTCACTCATACAAGCAAACCCAACATGGCTCTTCCTCGGGGCCCTGGCAATCTAACCAATTATAACAAAAGTATTAAAAATCCAGACTTAGGAGTCAGAAAATATGATGTATATATAACCTTTTGCCTCTATTTTCTTATCTGTAAAATGGGACTAATACTAAGTACTTTCTTTACCTACCTCATAAATATGGGGAAAATACTGTTCAAAAAGTGTTTTGAAGTTAAACATATTATAAAGATGTTAGTTGAACTATTTTGTAAAACTAGAAAGGGTTATAGATTCACCATCATAGATCAAGAAACTTTCTTTGTATAAAAGTATTGATCATCTTTCTGTTTAGATTGTGCATCATTTGTTTATACAGTTATCTTTGTTTCTGAAAGACAAAACATAATATAAATTTTAAGAAATAAAAGGTTCTCAAAAATAAAATAAAAGATATAATACAAATAAAAGTACAATACTTTTAAGAAAATGTGTAGAAAAAGAGACCAAGAATTATAGTCCTGCTACTATTTTAAGTATGTTCCAGTTGCTGTTTGCTAGGTGTCCACATGCATCTCACTTAATCCTCAGCAGAACTCTATGCGTTAACATGTTATTACCTTCATTTTACCATTGACAACATTACTTTGTCAGTGTTAAGCATCTGTCCCAAGATAATACATAGTAAGGTAGAGCTGGAATTAAATCCCAGATATTAGAACTCCAAAATCCACATTTTTAACCATTATACCACCCTGGCTCTTATGCTCTAAGAAACAATGATCAAAAGAAAATAGAGAGAAAAATCATCTTGAAAGGAAAAGCTTAATAGCATTAACAGAGAAGAGAAAGAGGAAACAGAATTCCCAGGAGTGGTCGTGGGGAGTACCTCCTGGGCTGGCGAAGTGAACCAGGTTCCTGTCCCCACAACTGCAACTAGGATCCAATAAAGAGTATGCCTTGGGTCCTCCAGAGATTGAAGGAAGGGCTAAAGCAAAGACAAGTCCAGGTCTATGGTGAGAAAGTGGGGTGGAGCCAAGAAAAAGAACCTGAAGACTGAAGGGAAATTGCACAAGGTGTTAATAAACACCAGACAGTCCTCTATGTTCAATATGCAAGCACATTTGTAACTTATCTCAACTTTAGGGAATTCAATTCAACAAACTTTATTGAGTGCCTCTCTATGCAAAGCTGTCTTAGGGCATAACGGTGTTATATTTAACAAAAACGAATGGGACTTCCAAACTGGGAAACATATCTAAAATAACTTTAGCACAAGACAAAATGGGATACATTATATAGCAAGCATTCAAAGTATTGTGAAAGTTTGAAATGAGGGGGTGTGATTTAAGCTGAGATATAAAGAATGTGTAAAACTTTAGCAGGCATAAGTAGAAGTCATCTAAACTAATAAAAGCATAATATTAAAATTAACCGTCTCTTTGGGACGGGTAAGCCACGCCCACCAGCCAATCAGAGCGACTATATGCAAATTAGCCCAGCCAACATGGAGGCCGCCACTCATGGACCTGAGTAAACCGCAGCTTCCTTTGCAGCAGGAGTGAAACTGAAACTGTTTGCAGGCGGCTAGGCTTACCCTGGCTCCAGGCAAAACATTTGCAACAAAGTATCAATCATAGAAGTGTCCACAGCTGAAGGAAACAGCAAGCCTGGTCTGACTACTAAGGGTAACAATGTTTCATTATAGAAGCCCTGAGGTGAAGCAGAGAGGTGGCTTCGTTACTAGGCCTCAGCTTAAAGGAACAGTGCATCAATTATAGAAGATAAACCCCAGAACCTGCTTCCAGCCAGACTTGCTGGGACATTGGGTCAATGGGAGCTATGAGCAGCCTGAAAGCCTGAAAGCACCCCTCAGCCCATCACCCACGCTGGCCACAACCCAATGGGGTGAGGGACATTACTGGGGAGCTTGCCCAGCCTGCAAACAGCCATCAGCCCCTCACCCAGGCTGGCCAGGTACCCCAGTAGGGACCCAAAACCTGAAGGGACTGTGGGCAGTCTGAAAACACCCCTCCGCTCCTCATCCAGGCTGGCCACACCCCAATGGGTCAGGGTCCCCACTGGAGGGCTTGGCCAGCCTGAAAACAGCCATCAGCCCCTCACCCAGGCTGGTCAGGCATGCCAGCAGGTGGACATCCCCAGAGGGGTCCCAGACTGTGAGAGGGCACAGGCCGGGCTACAGAACCTCCCCAGTGCACAAATTTTTGTGCACTGGGCCCCTAGTTCTAAATAAAGAGAATGGCTTAGCATCAATTGGCTTAAAGCCATATTTGGGAAAGGGTGAGTGGATGTTGGTGACTGAGGGCAGATATATAGAGACATATACTAAGAATTAAACATGAAATAAAGAGAAAAAGGCAAATTGTGAAGAGCCCTATGTCAAGCTGAGAAGTTTGATGATCTCAATCAATAGTGGCCTTTCCATTAAGTTGAAATAAAGGTAGCACCAAGAGTCAATTGACTCTGAAATAACAGATTCCTACAGATACAATTACTGGGCAAAGGTCAGCCCTGAGCCTCTGATGCTATCATGAAGCCTGTGGATGAGTCTTCCTGATCATCATTGAAATGTGCTCTTCAGAACACTGATCAATTCCTCCTCCCAACTGCCTCTTTAAGTACCTGAGAGTGGGTGGGCTCTCCACTGAATCCTAGTCCCCCTTCCCTCGTGATATATGACTCTGAATGGCCTACTGAAGGAGAACCAGACTGTATGCCTGAATTATTCCTGTATGAGCATCGGACTTTGGTTCATCAAGTCCTGGGGTATCCAAACTCTCATTCAGTGCCATCCAGACTTTCTCAGTTGAGATCCTCCTCCAGTAATGAACCGTTTTCTTCATATTCATTACCCCCTTACTAAAAATTTCTTCTCCTAGACCATGAGCACCTCCACTTTGCCTCTTTCCTTCTATGTATCTAATTAAATTATAACTCCTTTGCCTCCCAGAATGTTGTGTTTTCTACTTCTTGGCACACTCATCTCTCAGTAACAATATTTTTCTAGTGTCTGCATCTTTGCCAGAATTAGAAATACCCTTGAGTGTGATAACCAAGAAGAAACGCCTAAAATATGCAATAATGTGATGGAATTTAGAATTCTGAGACTTTCTTGCTAAAGTTCCAAGAGTAAGAAATCTGGGTACCATAGAAAGGATGCCAGAGAATGTGTAGTGTGCCTAGACTGACATTGGGTAGGAAATCAGTAAGATTCCGCCAGCTCTTAGCACTCTGTGAGTTCCCTGCACCTAAGTTTGTGATGTGAAAGACAGAAAGCTGTCTGCCAAGTGGACAGATCAGCTTCACACCCAGAATTCCACAGAGTAGGCAAAAGATCAGAGTCAGAACATGATTTGTTGAGGTCACAGAAAGGTAATAATGGGCCATCACCAAAGCTCAGGGCATTACTTTGCACAAAGAGCTATCTCACATAGACAAGAGACAACTTCAAAATGTTTGACAATCATTCACATAGATCACATGGACCTAGACAGAAAACCCGAGGACATCAAGCCAGAAGTCAGCCTTCTTCAGTATCTCTCACAAAACCCAGCATATAATAACCTCTCAAAAATTAACTACTATATAAATTAACTGTAGGCCCAGTTAATATAAATTAACTACTGTATCGTGCAAGGATGGAGGGGCAATTGGGGGCAGGGTCAGCCAGGGGGGGCCATTGGCAGTTGGCCAGCTGCCCCCACCCCCTGGTCAAACTCCCTGTAAAACTCCTGGTCAAACTCCCAGTTAAACTCCCAGTCGAGGGGACAATTTGCATATTAGCCTTTTATTATATAGGATGGTGTTCACAGGGCTTCTAGTGTGTAAAGCCTCCCCTCAAGAATCATGTCAGGCCCTGACTGGTTTGGCTCGGTGGATAGAGTGTCAGCCTGTGGACTCAGGGGTCCTGGGTTCGATTCCAGTCAAGGGCATGTGCCTTGGTTGCGGGCACATCCCCAGTGGGAGGTGTGCAGGAGGCAGCTGATCAGTGTTTCTCTCTCATCTATGTTTCTGGCTCTCTGTCTCTCTCCCTTCTTCTCTGTAAAAAATCAATTAAAAAATATTTTTAAAAAAAGAATCATGTCAGCTTTATAACCCTGACTCTTCCTCTCTCCAACCCCAACGCTATTTAAATGTCTCTGAGCCCCATTGGTGTGGATCAGTTGGTTGAGCATTCTACCGTGCACCAAGAAGTCACCGGTTCAATTCCGGGTCAGAGCACGTGCCAGCTTTTGGACTTGATCCCTGGTAGGGGTCATACAGGAAGCAGCCGATGTTTCTATCTCTCTCCCCCTCTCCTTTTCTCTCTCTAAAATCATTAAAAACATATTTTAAAATAAATACATAATAAATAAATAAATATTTCTGAAAATACGAGAAAAAGAAGAGTTTATATGAATAAAAAATACTGGGTATAATCTGCCTAATAGAATGCTGAAACATGGGGTGGCACTTGAGTTAAATTGTGACCAAAGTCTCAGATATATATGATGGACACCTAGACCATTACTTGGGCTGACCTGCAATGTCAGATTCTTGACATCAAAACCAGGCAACTTTCTGATTGGCAATAACTGTAATAAAAACAGCTTTCTCAGCAGGTGGGTCCTCAGAAGTCATTAGAATCTCTTTATCCTGGTCCTGGTACTCTGGGTACCAGTAACCACTGGACATCAGAAATCTGAAGTTACCATGTCATCACTTCATCTGTCTTAGTTTCTAATGTTACAAATTACTACAAACTTGGAGGCTTAAAACAATAGGCATTTACTCTCTCGCAGCTCTGGAGACCTGATGTCCAAAATCAAGGTTTCAGAAGGGCTATGCTAACGGCTATAGGGAAGAATTCTTCCTTTTTTCTTCTAGCTTCTGGTGGCTCCTAGAATTCCTTGACTCGTGGCAGCAAATTAATTTCTACCTCCATCTTAACATGGTCTTCTTCCCTATATATATCCTCCAGTCCTCTCCTTCCATTAAGTCATCGGATTTAAGGCTCACCCTAAAACCAGGATGATTTCATCTCAAGATCCTTAATTAATTGCATCTGCTAAGGTACTATTTTCAAATAAGCAGTCACTTTCTGAGGTTCTGGGTGGATATGAGTTCTAGGGGAGCATGATTCAACCTACGACACAACCTAAGTGTACCACTCATTGAAATTGTAAATAAAATTTGAACTTGTCCACTCCAATTTAAATTGGAGACCAATTTAAATTTTTTCTGGCTAACTCAAATAATTGGTGTCCTAGTCAATTCAGGCTTATAACAGAACACCATAGACTGGGGAGCTGGGAATTCGAGATCAGGGTGCCAGCATGGTCACTTTCTGGTGAGGACTCTTCTAAATTGCAGACAGCCATTTTCTTATTGTATCCTCATATGTAAGAGAGGAAGAGAGAGCTCTCTGAGTTCTCTTTTATTAGGGCACTAATCCTGTTCATGTGGGTTCCTCAGGAACTAATCACCTCCCAAAGGTTCAATCTCCTAATACCATAGTATAGGACATTAAAATTTTAACATGTGAATTTTGGGATAGTTGGATACAAACATTCAGTCCATAACAATTGGTCAAATATGAAAATAAAAATCTAATATATGTAAACTACTGTTGGAAGTTCCATAGTACAGTTTTTCTCATTATTTATTTTTAATTGGGAATTGATTTAAAAAATGAAACCACTCAATGCAGACTGTATGGAGGACACAATCATATTTAAACTAGTGGCCCAATGCACGAAATTCATGCACATTAAAAAGAGATTAATTAGAGGAAATATTTTAATATTGCTATTTGCCCTTTCTCTATAATAGAAGTGTCAGAGATTAAAGAAAATTAGTAAAATGTATATGAAAATCTTCCTCCTGTCAGAGTCTGGGGTGCACCACGGAACCCAGAGTCAAGTCTTCAACCATCCACGTGCACCTCAAAATCACTCGAGACCCAAACCTAGACAGCCCCCCTTCATTGGGCTAGATCCAGACCCAGCCGGTCCCACCCTGTCAAGCCCTGCCAGGTGGGGGCATGCAGCCTCAGGTCCCCTGGGTGCCAGGGCAGGGGGGCACAGCCTGAGGTTCCCCATCAAGCCCTGTTGGGTGGAGAGAGTGGCCTGTGATCCCACAGCCTGGCGCCGGGGTAGGGGGCACAGCCTGAAGTCCCCTGGCCTGGTGCTGGGGTGGGGGACATGGCCTAAGGTTCCCTGGCCCAGCAACAGGGCAGAGGGCACACCTTGAGGGCCCCCGTCAAGTCCTGCTGGGTGGGGGGCACAGCCTCAGATCCCAAGGCCTGGGTTCAGGGCAGGGGGCATCACCTGAGGTCCCCCAGCCTGGCACCAGGGAAGAGGGTGCAGCCTGAGTTCCTCTGGCCTGGGGCCAGGGCGGGGAGAGCAGCCTGAGGTCTCCTGTCAAGCCCTGCAGTGGAAGGCACAACCTGAGGTCCCCTGTAAAGCCCCATGCAGGAGGTGGGTGGGTGTGCAGCCTCAGGTCCCTGCTGATTGCTCCTTAAGGCTCGTTATGGGAACTTAGCCTCAGCGTGGGTGCAAATTGACCGGAGTGACGGTCAATTTGCATATTCCCTCTTTATTATATAGGATCACTCAGTCTTGGGCAGATTCTAGTTTTGCCAGGCAACACTGAGCCAAATAGGTAGAGCTTGCTGGGAATAGATTATTTCTTCAAAGGCCTTCTTCACTTATGTGAAAAAACTCTTGAGCATGCCTGCTACAAGCAAGGCTCATTGTCCACTCCAGTCTACAGAAATAAAAATCTTCAGAGTTACTCAAGTAAAGGAGAAGCCAATGCCATTAGAAGAGGCTCGTGTTTAACTCTGTAAAAATGGTATTGTTGTTTGACAAAAAACCATAAAAAATCATTTTTTCACCACTTTTATTATTGTCATAAAATATGACTTTAATAAAGCTCTTTGCCAAGAGATATAAAATGTAAGACCAAAAACCAAATTTGATCTTGTAAAAATTAAAGATTTTTGTGCAACAAAAGGTGTCATGGATAAAGTTAACAGAGACATGACAGATTGGAAAAGATATTTGCAATGTTTGGAACTGAAAAGAGATTTTTGTAATAATAAGGAAAAGACAGGCACCCCAACAGAGAATAAACAAAGAAAATAGTCAATTTATAGAAAATGAAATCCAAAAAGTCAACATATTAAAAACACATTAGTATTAAAATTTTTAAATAAAAACAATACTGGAATATAATTTTATATCCATTGGGCCAGCAAAAAGTAGAGAGCTGTATAATGCCAAGCTGCCAAGAACACAGGAATGTTGGAGCCCTCATAACTGCTGGTGGGAAAGGAGACTTAGAAGCCATTCTGGAGAGAAAGTGGCTGCAGTTAGTGTTAAATATTCAATTTTGCATGTATGCCTTATTAATCCCACTCCTGGTTATATGTGCTCTACGAAATTATACATAACCATAAGGAGACAAGTACCAGGATGTTCATCACAACACCACTTCTAGAGTGGAAAACCAAAAGCAATCTGGGGTCCAACACTGAAGAGTGAATAGGTCAAATGTAATAGATGCGCCCTGGAGGACTGTGCAACCACGGATTAAATTCTAGACCAAGCACTGAACGTTCATTCAACTACACAGTAGGTTGTAATGCTCAGAGAAAAAAAATAATAATGATGGTAAGATCTGTAGCATAATACAGTGTAAATTATGCATTAATGCCCACAAAATAATAACTCATTTTACAAAATACAGAAGCAAAAGGATCACAGTAAAGCTGAACATGGTTGCATATTGAAGAGTGGGTAGAGGGATAGGAAAAGGAAATGGACACAAAAGAAGCAATCAACATTAGAAAGGTCCTCGTTCTCATAGAAGAATCTGATATATAGAATTTTGGAAGCTGTGAATTTTCACAATGGAGCATTTTGAAAATCTGATCGGAAAAGGTAGTGAAATGGAAGGAGAAAGAGCAGTCTTGTTCCTTTTAACCCCATCACTTTCAGATTAATGACTTTAACATCACTCAAGTGAGGACCAGAAGCATTGACATCATTGATGTTTCTGAAAATTAACGTAAAAAGAGCCATTGTTTTCCATTTGCTTAGTTATTCAACCATGACTAAATGCCCATCGTGTGCAAGGCATTTTTTCAAGTGCTTTGGGGATACTCCTTTCTAGCCCCTTACTTTGTGGAGTCTGTACAGTGATGGAGAAATCCAAAAGCTGCCTGACCCCCTCTTCTGTGTAAGGCCAACAGCCTGGGTCCTGCAAGACAGATATCTGAGGAATAAACTATGTAAATAGCTTTTCTTCTCCCTGCTCCTCCACAGCACAGCTCAGTGTTTTATTTCTCCCAAGAGCACCTCAGAAATACTCTGAGAATCTTCTGACTTTTTAAACTTAGCAGAATATTTCTCTCTTGGTGCTGGCAGAGCATGTGCTAGGTAGGATATACAAGAATATGGAAGCCCACCCCACCAGCCCTTCTCTTTCTCATTTCCCCAAACTCACCCTAAATTAAGGAAAACATAGTTTAGAAAACAGATGTGTGCCAGAATCAAACAGGAGGAAAATGCCTTTGTCTTCTTTCTGGGTCACAGAGAGCTCTGAGCGTGGCGGAGAATTATGACCAAAAAAAGGATGGGAGACAGTTAGTACACCCCCCACCTCACAAGCTGTCAAATCTGTGGGTAAACTTTTGCCTATTTAAGAGTTTATGAAACTTCTATCTCAAGAAATAAAATTCAATTTATACTTAAATCTTCTCAGTAAGCTCTACTCCATCAGCCCTATTTAATAGAGTTCATTATCTGTTGTTCAGTTCTACGAATGATTTCTCTTCCCATCAAGAAACAAAAATTGAGTATAGTAATTAGAATGGAGAGCTGAGTTAAGAAATGTAGATGTATGCTTAAAGTGAAATATTTTATTGTGCTGGTCAGTGGTACATGAATTATTCAAGATGTTAAAATGAATATCATATAGCCTAGCAAAAAAAAAGCACATGTAAGTTTAATTTTAGGAATGGATATTTCAGTCCAAATTAAAAACTCTTCCTAATTCCATCAATAAGAGTTGTACCCTTGATAAATTGTTCTGTGTTCCTCCTCGGAATATATATATATATATATATATATATATATATATATATATATTAGAGGACCATGCATGAATTCATGCACCAGTGGGGTTCCTTGGCCTGGCCTGTGAGATCAGGCCGAAACTATCTCTCCAACATCTCCCAAGAGGTCCCGGATTGCAAGAGGACACAGGCCAGGCCAAGGGACCCCACTGGTGCACTATTGGGGCCAGGGAGGGACTCAGGAGGTTGGCCAGCTAGGGAGAGACTGCAGGAGGGCTCCAGGGTGTGTCTGGTCCATCTCGCTCGGTCCCAATTGGCTGGACCCCAGCAGCAAGCTAAGCTACCGGTGAGAGCATCTGCCCCCTGGTGGTCAGTGCATGTCATAGCAAATGGTTGAACAACCTTAGCATATTATTAGCGTATTTTGCTTTGGTTGGTTGAGCAGCCGACTGGTCAACCAGACACTTAGCATAGTAGGCCTTTATTATATAAGATAATCTATGGTGGGAAACTGAAGGACACAAATGAAGTTCCCTCTCTTCTTATAGTTGTTAAGTCATGACTTTGAAAAGAAAATGTATCAATTAAAATGAAGAACTAACCTTGAAATGGGGTTGAAGATGAGGATTTGGTCTCTGACCCTGGTCTATGAGAATGAGGGCCTGTAGATGAGATTCTTGGGTAACCTCTATAGTGAGAGGGCAAGAGGAGAAAAAGTTGCTGCACAGAAAGAGTACCAAGGGATGTGCAAGAAGAATTAGGAGACTGCATCATCCCAGATGGCAAGGCATTTCAAGGGCAGAAAGCCAAAGGCCCAGAAAAGCATCAGGGAATGGAAAAATAAGAAAATTACACTGAATTTGACAGCTTGGAGGTGACTGTAGGAGAGTAGCTTTGCAGAGTTAGAAGCAAGGGCTAAAGGAAGAAAGGAGAAAATACACCATAGAAAGCCAAGCATTCATGACTCTTAATACTGTAATTGCTTCTCTCATAAGTGGGGGGATAATGATAATTATAATAATTATGAAGTAACTATCATTTACTTACTGGGCATTTGCTGCATGCCAATAACTGTGGTTAGTGTTTTATACTTATCATATAATCATTAATTCACAAATATTTAAGGACCTTTGCATCCGAAATGTATCCCAATTTCATTCACTTTCATCAGAGCCACTGTGGGCACACAGTCTAAATTTCTTCTTCTCTTGCCCCAACTATGGCCCAAACCTCTCTTGCCTTTGTTCCATCCCTACAGTTCATTATTTGCAACAGCAGAGAGAATATTTAAATTCAAATTCTATTAAACAAAAAATTCTCCAATGTCTTTCAATTTCACCCAGATAAAACCTAATCTTCTCCAAAGCCCTGTGTGCCCTGGCCCCCACTTTTCTCTCCAACTCCATCTCTGCCTCACCTCCTTTTTGTTCCCAATGCTCTAGCCACACTGGTCTCCTAGTAATTTTTTTAACATATCAAATCATTCCTGAAGGTAAAAAAGTTAGGACTTAAAGTAAACAAGCAGACATGGAGTGTAAATGGTACTAGAAAGGCCACAGTGCAAAATGATTTCATACTCATTTTAACCATTCAATTACCTAAGGTAGTACTGAAAGATGGTAGGAAGTCAGCTCCTGATGCTCAGTTTCTGGATTCGAATTCTTGCTCTACCACTGACTGGCCATCTGATGTTGGTAACCCTCTTAACCTCTCTAAGCTGTTTCTGCATCAATATAATAGCAGAATTAATAGTAGAATCCCTATAGAGAAAATAATAGGAGGTAGCTCTTACATTATTAATATTCAATGAAAAAAAAATGCAAGCTAAGTACTTTGCATATATTCTTTGTTGTAAATATTAGCCATTATAATGCATTTAATAAATATTTATTGAGCACAGTTCTAAGCTCTGTGCTAAAGTGTGGGAAAATTATCTTTGCATCCACAAAGATTTTTTTTAATTTTATTTTATTGCTTAAAGTATTACAAAGAGTGTTAAATAAGTTTCCATTTTTCCCTTGACCTTCCCCCCTCCTCCCCTACCTCCCAATGTCTTGGGTCCATTGATTATGCTAAGATCTTATATCATATTTTTTACATGGGGAAGAATATTTTTATATTGTGTCCAATAGAAAAAGAAAAAACAAGTTAATAATCAGTTCCTTGTAGAAAGATGTTATAGTTGTCACAAATGTTAGAGATAATGCCTACCTCAAGGCTGCCTGAGCCCCAGGCCTCGAAGCCGCCGGGACTCATGGCTGCCTGAACCCATGGCTACCTGAGCCCTGAGCCTTGCAGCTGCTGGGGCAAATGGCTGCCTGAGCCCTTGACTGCCGTGAGCCCCAGGCCTTGAAAACACTGTGGCTTTGTCCAGATAGATGTCCAGATGGACTTCCGGAAGACATCCACCATAATTAACATATTACCCTTTTACTAGTATAGATGTCTTACTTCCACCTTGCCTTTGCTTTGCAGAAAACTATCCTAGACCCAGCTTAATGTATTTCTGATAGTTTAGTCTTGATTATTCAATAAGTTGGGTTTTGGCAAGCAGTCTTAGAGCCAGAAAATTAGGGAAGCAGAAATTAGATTTAAAAGAGTTTTTACAGACAATATGCATAGTGGTTAAGAACCCACTTTCAGGAGCTCACCTTCTAAGTTTGAATTCAAGTTTGGCTATTTACCAGTAATATGACTTTGAGCAGGTACTTTAACCTCTCTTTGCCTCTTTTTTATACATATATTAGAGACAATAATAGAACTCATCTCAGAGGCTTATTATAATGAATTAATGTGAATGAAGTTCTAGAACAGTGTCTGGCTTACAGTAAACAGTAATTTATGACAGTCATTAATAGTATATCATGCTAAAGAAGTTTAATTTATGCTAAAAATGACAGGAAGTCAGTGAAGAACTTTGTAGTCTAGAAAATGGATTAGAAGTGGTTGAGTATGAAAACTGTTGGCAATAGCTGGTAAACAAAAATAAGGACATGAGCTAATTTTGACCATAAAGAAGAAATGAGAAGACATTAGGAAAATATTATGTTTTCTTGAATAAGGTCAAATTTCTAGGTCCATAGGGAGGATGAGAAAGTAGTGAAAGGGTTTGTACATTAGCAGCAGAT